>JAOBRG010136326.1:0-18968 GCA_027574985.1 Umimayanthus nakama | reverse complement strand
CCCCCCCCCCCCCCCCCCCCCCCCCCCCCCCCCCCCCCCCCCCCCCCCCCCCCCCCCCCCCCCCCCCCCCCCCAATACTGTCCTGAGTTGCTTAATTATCTCCCCTGTAAATTAGCGGTGCAATAATTTTTTTGTGGTTTTGCCAACCATTTTAATGTCGCAAAAAGCTGCTCGAATTTTTCCCCTTGATTTTCGCTTGCAGGTTATTTTCTTTTAAAATTTAGTCCCATCCTCCCCTCACTTCTAATGAGTAGTTGCCCTTCCCTAATATCAAACTATGTGAATATGTGGCGCAGTTTACTTTCTCAGCGATATTAGACGAAAAAATTTTCTACGATTACTAATTAAAGCCTTAGATAAATTTCTAACATTTTTTTAAAACAGGTATTGACTAACTCGGCTGATTTCAGTTTTAATCACGACAATCGCTGTTTGCCGGCCGTGAACAATTTCTCAATATTTTCTGATCACTTTGGCGTGTCATGAATGACACCTTTTTTTATAAGAACAAACTTTATAAGAACACCGTTAAACACAAGCCTTTGATGGCCATTACCTCACGCATTCTAAGGCAAATCTTACGCACAATGTAATACAAATTATTGATAAATACAAAAGCGGATTAAAAAAAGTACATCTGTATCTTCGTTCTGTTTGATTGTCAATGACACTTTGAGCATGACTGAAAAAAAAATGTAGTCAAACGTAGAACTTAATCAATTTTGAGTCCCTCCGACTCCATGCGTGCATGCAGGATCAACTCACATTGCAAACGCAAAGAACAGCCTGATTAGTTGTTTCTAGGTTGTTGCTGTAAGTATAGTTTGACGTTGAGTTTGCACCAACATACGTTATTTATGAACATTTTCTGGGGGAGCATGCCTTCCCTGCCCTTGCCCCACACCCACCTATCCGTATCGACCAGCGCCTTTTGAGCTCGAGCTCGCAATGTCCCTACGCGGTTAAAACGCAACACATAATTTTTTTTATAAGAACAACGAGGTTCAAATTTGGCCAAAAATTAAGAACAAGCTAAGAAAAATCTAGGCTGGGATTTGGCATAAGAAATGCGATGTTTACTTTTTTTAACAAAATTGTTCTATTTTCCTCAAACTATTTTATTGAGCGTTAAAATACACCAAACGTAGAGATCGATTAAATTTCCATTACTCGGCTTGATTCCCGATCACAAGTTAGGTGCATTTGCAATAATTAAGGAGTTATTTCTTACTGTTGTTGTGCTTATGAGTACTTTAAAGTATCAGAACAGCTTTTAAAGAACAGTTGAGGCTAAAACTCCCTAAAAAGTTAAGAACAATGAGGCTCTGCCTTATTAACTGGTTCTTAAATAACAAATAGCGTGTAGAGTATGAGTTTGTAGCGCAGTAACATTCAGATTCAGATCCAGAAGGTTCCAGCTGAAACAATGTAGCGTCAAAAACTTGTATTTTCCTCGAGAGAATATACTTTTATTCAGGTTGTTGTTTCTTGTTGTTTCTATTTTTTCCCTTTCTTCTCAAGCAGCCCGCCGTTGCAACTTCTGATATGTACTTGACGCCATGTGGAGAACCGAATATTTGAAAATGGGCTTCCAGTCTGGAGCTGGATTTTTGATGTACAAAAAGGGCCATGTGGCATGAAAAAGGCAACCTGACTAAAAGTACATTGACAACTTTAAGTTAATAACACGAGCTGTAAGACAGATCTAGATCACCAATGGCAATGCAAACGGCCACTGTGAGAAGATCTCACTGCACTAACGAAACACAAGCCTTCCTCCCCTTTCACCCCCACCAAAAAAACGTATCCAGTCCCAGGCTTCCTCAACTTCACAATAACCACGTGACTGCGCGATATGGTGACGTATACGTGGCCAGCTAGCTACAGTCACAAAAATATCAAAAATGGCGGAGCAGACACCGAGTCCTAAAGATATTCAGGCCATTTTTAAGCGGTTGAAACAACACCGAGATAATAAAGTAAGTGTACAAAGATTTGTAAACATCGTAGATCACATCGCACCAGCTTTTATTAATACAGGATCTTTTGTATGTTTTCTAGACGTGCTTTGATTGCGGTCACCAAAATCCAACGTGGGCTTCCATAACCTATGGAGTATTTCTCTGTATCGATTGCTCTGCTGTTCACAGATCTTTGGGAGTTCACATAAGTTTTATCAGGTGAGAGTTTATCAGTAACACTTGGGTTTTTTTTGTCATAGAGCCATTTGTTTTGGACGTAAGCTGAAAGGTCGTGAATCAAAGATAAATGATCAGAACGAATATTTCATATTCATAACAAACGAAAATTGCCATTGGAACAAGTAACACTCTTGAAATCACATTCACAACGTTTTACTGAATTTGAAATTTTCTCTCGTATCCTGTTGTAAGGTCAACCCAGCTAGACACAAACTGGACATGGCTACAGCTGAGAGCAATGCAAGTCGGAGGCAATGCCAAGGCGGTAAGTCGAGATTTCAGGAGTTCATTTTTGACTGGTGATGTGAGTCATCAGAATTTTTTACTTTTAATAAAATCTTAATATTTAATACGTATATTACCATTTCTAAATGTTATTGAAAGTAAATACTGTTTCAGAGTTTAAGAGTGCTAGAGCTGGATAAAAAGTCATCAGTATACTGCAAGGCTTTTTATTGAGGGACCAGCTCAACTGTACTTATCGAGTAACAGGAAATCAATGTACAGTGATGGTGTATAGGCCGGGGAACTGTATTAAACATTTAAAGTTTGAAACCCATTGTAGTTTTTTTGTTGACCTTGAGTGGAATTCACTTGGAGAATCCCCAGGTATACGCATAGATATTTTACAGTATCATTTATTCATAATTCAGACTATGCATGGTAGTGAATCTTAATGAATAATTATTTTACTATGAACGTGATCAAAACTATATGTAACTGTATATTTAGTTTAGTTGTGACTCCTTAAGTGTTGATTTTATTTTAAGGAAACTATTCTGAAGAACAAACAAGCAACTCAAAGTGAAAAGCTACCAAATGATACAGTGATGCACTGTGCTAATTTGAACTGACCGATCAAGGCAGATCATTGGAAAGCTGCAGACAAAATTGTATTTAGGCTGAATGCCTGTTACAGTATGTAACAAAAAAATGCCTGGGTATAAAGCTTTGCTTGGTTCTGGTCCTGAACCGTTAAGACCCACAATTTCAAACTATAACAGTGTTATTTAATATACAAATGAGGATTGTTTTAAGAACAATTTTGGGCTGAATCTGTAGTAGTTGAGAAATACAAACCTCAGCTAAAATTGTGTGACTTGCAGAAAATGAAGGTTTTGGTAGCAGGATATCACAGAATTTCAATGAAATTTTTAACAATTTTGTGAAGACTGAATTGTTAATTTATAGTTCTTGAAAAAGGTTAATTTAAATTGATTTGCTATTGAACATTTATAGATAAACACCTGGAAAAACACTAGTTTCAAAAAAACACTTTTTCAATTTTCAGTCATTCCATAAAGTTCAAGGAGATACCAAAAATAAATCCATCTGTTTGCTGTACATAATTATCAACACACTGAGTAACCTTGTGCATTTACTTTAACTTGAAACTGTTTGGCTTTTTCTCATATATTTGCTGTAATTTGAATCATGTTCACCATATGGTTTTCAGCTTTTTAAAATCCAACTAAAGGGAACATAGGTTGTGGACACCTGCCAGCTTACCACAATTCGAGGATTACCCTCCCCCTCCCCCTCCCTCCCCCCCTTATTCTCACGTCCAGTGAAGCGTTTGCTTTACCTATGGAGACAAAAAAATTCTGTAGAAAAAACATTTTTGTTTTCATGTGTTCAACAACCAGTGATTAAATATACAATTCATGAATTACTTTTTATCATTGTGTGGATGACCAACTTAAAACTGTTACATCTGATACCGTAGCAGCATATAAAAATTTTTAGGTTGGTCTTGAAAGCAAGTAACCTGGTTTAGAAAGTGCAAGAAACTTTGTGGAGTTCTGTTGTGTTAAAAAGATTTGTTGAAGAAAAGCTGGCTGTCCAAGTTTAGTGACTGAAGTTACTAAGCTTCACAAGTAAAAAAAAATGATTGTACAGTTTGAGGAAACAAGAGTCCATTGACAATCACTAACCAGGCTTGCCGAAAGCTCAAGAATGTTTTTTTCACTCTTGCATTGGTTATACCAGCTCTGCTTTGCATTTACCCATCTATCATGCATGTGTGCTTGTAGGCTGCTTTGGCTAAACTTCAGTTGATATCCCATGATTTTTTAAGTTACAAATTATAAGCGCACATAGCACAACAGACCAAATGATTATAAAACTTTCATTCAAAAGGGTAATCTTATACAAGGTTGAAAAATAAAACCTATTCTTGAAATCAAGAAATTGGTTATGCAAAATAAAATAAGTTAACTAAAGATAAAATAGTTTGCACAACCCGCTTTCAGGTTTATACAAGATATTTTTACTATTGGATTTCTGTGGGCCTAGTTAACCGCAATAATTAAGCATATTGGAGACAACAAGTATATACATGTACATGTAGTATCTAGTACAAGTACAGTGTACCTAGTACCTAACATTTTGAAGTGTTTAAAAAACTTTATTTACTTCTTTGGATTTCAGATGGCATTTTTTAGACAACACAGTTTAGATACTGAAGATAGTCAAAGGAAATACAAAGGGTAAGAATCTTGTGTGACTGAAAATAAAATAAAAAAAACTAGTAGTTGTATCTTTTACAGTATTGTATCTCCTACATGTACAAGCAAACAAGAGTTAGGACTATTAAACTTTTCAAGGGAACATAATTAATGTCTATTAGCTGTGAAAATTGAGTAAGTTAAATTAAGAAATTAATTTAAGTGTTGACATTTACCTGGTCATGTTGTGTTTAATGGGGGATAGGAAGAGATTGATTTGGGTGGTCACTAGGCCCTGTTCGGTGAAACAAACAACAGAATGAAATGAAATAAAAAACTTAGGGAGCTCAGCCGTCTTTTGATAGTCTTGTTGATACTAATTGTAAATACATGTAGCTGTTATTACTCTCAACACTCTTGACCTGCCAGTTTGGTTGTGTCATTTAATGCTTTAAAGTGGCAAAATGAGTTCTTATAAAGGAGCTACCTGAAAGGTAAAGAGGAAAGTGGAGATACCTTCACAGGTCCGTCTGAGCTTTTGTTCTGCATACATAACTGTTACCTGCCCACGTGCTAATTTGAAGTCTACCATCTGTATAGTTTGATACCTAGGCTTACATTTTTTGGTGAAGAAATGTTAGGATAAGGAAATAAAATGTGTACATTCATATTAGTGCTAGTTACTTGTGAGATAGAAACCAAGAAAACCTTCTTCCTCCTTTTCAATATCCAAATATTTAGAAGAAATTACTCTTTGTTTTCTCTGACCTTCAGTCGTGTGGCCCAGTTGTATCGAGAAAAGTTATCCACACTGGCAGTGAAAGCACAAAACCAGTTTGGAACACAGGTAATCCAATACTTGCTCATTAAGCCCCCCCTTTTCTTTGTAGGACTTGATTTCCTGTATCGGGCATAATCTGACGATAATTTTATATAAATTTTTATACATTTAGATTGAGTATCATACCATGTGCAACAGTAAAATTGTAAATGAAAATATCTGAAGAGTCTATGTGTAATGCAATTTAGATTATGTATAAACTAGGTGACTTTGTATTAAAAAGTAAAATTTTCCAAAAAGTTATGAAGAGACAATAAGAATACATGTATGTACATTTAAGTGAGGGAGAGTTGAGAACTTAAATTAAAGTCACTTAAATACATTTATACATGCATATTAAGGTCTTCAAATAGCACATCAGATTTAATATTCTTTAGTAAAGTTGCTCTCTGCTGGTTTGCTTCTTGTTTTTATAGTAATAGGTAAAACAGTTGTTAAGCAAACTAAGATGCTTTACATGATAATTTTCTAAGTATAATCTTGATTGCTATACATTTATCCCAGTATATGACTGTTCATTAATTACTGAATGATGTATCTTAAATGACAGAAGACCTTGTGAGCATGTTTTTCACTCTTTCTAGGCCCTGATTGATGTCCATCATGCTCCCCACTCACCCCACTCCCCTGAAGATAAGGAGAAGGACTTCTTCAAGGAGGTCACTGAGACACCAGTACAACCACTGCAAGGAATTGCAATACCTTCCAATGGCAGGAACGGCTCCGGTTTGTACATTTTTTAAATCTTATGTACTGAACAGTACACACTCAATAAAACTATTTTCTCTTAAAAATTTACTTCTCTTGAACAAACATATTCACCCCCTGCATTTTGAGGGACCCACAAGCCAAGGTGCTATGGTACTAACTGTAATTTATTTCTGCCAATGTGTGCTCACAGTGCATAATCACACAAAAACTGCATATTTTGTGTGCCATCAAATATTTAAAATGAAAATAACATACTAGGAGAGTTTAAGGGGTGAGGTGCATTTTTAAGTCAGGCTCTACATTGTCATGAAGTTTTGTGTTGCCATAATATTTCCTTGTGTGTCTTAATAGTTTCTCCCCTTAGTAATCACTAGTGACTATTAATTATTTTTAAAATTGAATTTCCAGTTCCATAAGGAGGGGCCTTATGTTGACAATTAAATCTACAGTAATATTTGTGAGGAGATTGGGTAGTGTATTTAGTACATGTGGTTGTCTTGTTTATTAGATGAAACAAATGGACTTAGCAAGAACATGGGTGAACTGAGTGTATCCCCACCAAAAAAGCAAGGTGAGTACATGAAAATTTATCCAACTGATTGACTATCTTCAAAGTAAACACTAACATGAAATTTATTTTATCATCTTATTTTCTTATTATAACACCGGTGTTAGATTTGAAAGTAGAAGAACACGAGTGAAACCAAGTAATTAAAAACTACAATCACTACCTGCAGAAGTTTGTCAAAAAATTAAAATGAATCCCATTTGAAGTCACTTACCGGCATGTCATTTTTATGCTGGACCCTTCATTTGGGGGTTTCTGCAAAATGTTGGAAGAGAAATGATATCTACATGTCGAGTAGCTAGATATTTTAATTGAGGAGAGATTTGTCTGAACCTATGACTTGATAAATCTATTACTCTTAGGTTGATTAGTTTAATGTTCAGGCTTACTAAGTTAATGTACATGTATGTAAATTGGTGATTAAACAAGTAAGAGCTTTATTTATCAACTTAAGTGAACATATTATTTGTTTGAATGTGTTGAATAGAACCCAGAGTTCCAACGATAGGAAGCAGGAAGCCTGCTGGAACCAAGAAAAAAGGAGTAAGTTCAAACCTGGTTATCAATATTTAACTATGAGGCAAGAGTAAAACTGAATGGATGTCAGTATCCCATACAGCATGTCTAGATAATGTTAATTTGTAGAAGTCCTTGGCACTCTTAAAAACTCGGACCATCGGAGATTCCTATTCAGTTTAACAAAGGCCTAGGGATACTTAATCTGAATTTCTCAGTCATCAAGTCTTAATGTCAACTCGACTTGTGGAGACCTGGCCATTGCATGGCACAGAAGTCTACTCTTGAAAGTAGCTATCATTGATAATGATTAAATTTGTGTTTTCACAGCTGGGTGCAAAGAAAGGAGGACTGGGAGCCACAAAGGTATGAAATTGGTAGACAGCACATAATTACTTTTAAATTGTTTTGTTATTTTGTGAAGTGTTGCTATTGCTGTTTCCCAGGTTCCACAAATTCAGTAAAAGCGCAAGCAATTGAAATGCAAATTATGTGTTTTTTTAATCAAAAACCTTCCATCAACTACTGTGATCCTTATGTCTTTGTTAAATAATTGTGAACTTGTTAATATAGATCTACATATTTACATGTGGCAGGGATTTCAAAACCAGGTGCTGCACAATGCTAGCATCAGCTTCTTAGTGAATTTTTTGTCAATATAATCATTAAAAAATCCAAGATGACTCATTAATTTTTAATCCAACAGTTGTTTTATTCATTGATTTTGTCCATTGGCTCAGTCCTTTGCAAATACCAGTTCAAATTCTAAACATAAAAAACAGCTAGAAATTATGACTACTGCTGGCAAAACACAGGCTACCCAAGCTTATGGTACAACCTTTTTGTGTCTCTTTAGAGTTCCTTGAATGATGCTTGTGGCATGTGGGATGTTTGCTTAAAGTACGTTAGAGACAATTTGTTTGAAAGAGAATGTATGGGGAGAGCGACTTCATGATATTTTTTATGCAACATTTGTCCCTTGAAATGTCCAAAAAAGGGATTTTGAACTACAACATTACAAAATTGTTTTGGAGGTTTCCTACTTCCACTTCATATCTAAATTATTTTTGAAACCTCAGAAGTGTAGACATATGAATTGTTACTGACTGAAGTGTTGCGAATTGTTCAAAATCAGATCTGTGCTATTCCTGGGTTAACTCTGTAGGTTTTATTAAGAGTTAATCTAGGATACCGTAATTACATGTACCGTAGTAATTGAATGGGATTTGAACAACCGGACCCAGTACTGTAAATACGGTAGTCAATAAAAAATAATAAAAAATATTTTATTTTTACTCTTAACAGTAATAAAACTACAATCAAATTAAAAATGTAGCTTGTTCTTTAATGTGGAGCTGTCAATTTTATTGTTATAATTAAAACTTATCCCAATTAAACCTAAATATAATTTTAATGATGTATACATGTATGCTATAAGAAGGTGTCCATTAAGCTTGCTAACTACAGATTGAAGTACTTTCTAACCATCAGCATTTGTTTCATGAAGGTGAAAACAAACTTCAGTGAGCTGGAGAGTAAGGCACTGCAGGCCGACAAGGACAAGGAAAAGTTGGCGGCACAGCGATCGGAGGAGGCAGAGGAGGAGCTGATGTCCTCCAAGTTGGTGTACAACCCCACCACATATGAGAGAGAGGAAGAAAGGTTGAAGCATGTTGACCCCAAGAAGGCTGCACAGCTGGAAAGGCTAGGTATGGGCTTTGGGGGCCCTACCAGGGGCCGGCAGTCAAACCAGCCTGCTGGGAAGAGCCACTCAGCCTTTGCCTCAATGGAAACCATTGAGCAGGTGGACCCTGTGGGTGGTAGGAAACCCTCCTATCAAGACAAGTACAGCTCATCATCGTCTGCAACTGGCTTCTTTGATAGGTCAGTCAGCTTGAGTGCTTTGGTAATTTTGTGTACATGACTGTGTCTAATCCTGATTAATACACTTGTGAATAGATAGATTGGCTTGACTGGTGGGGCCTTTAATGTGGTATTTAAAAGTAAAGCCAAATTTAAAAAACCCAGTGGTTTATCATCGTAATACTGCTCCTGCATATACTATTGTAATGCAAAAAGAGTTTTTTCCCCTATTAAATGCACTTTCAATCAGAATCGAGCAAATTGTCTGTAGGTTATAAGTACTCAGTGTCATTTTTTAAAAGGGGTATACGTATTCTCAACAGTTTGATATTTTTGTATATAGTTTTTTTAGACGTTGATGAATATGGATCAATTTTTGGCTGTTTAGATCTAGTCTTTCTAAGGGTTATGGAAAGTTCTGAGGACAATCCACAAACTATGGACATTTGGCAAAAGCAGCACAAAAAGCATAGGAGAAAGGAATTATTTTATCTACACTTGCAGTAAAATTTGACAGACACATGCATTAAGCAGGAGTAGAAGAACTGACGATGAAATTGCATAAAATTTGAATGTTCATTTTTTCAGTTATGGTTTTGATGGACCAAGTTTTACTGAGCCACCTCCATCGTAAGTACAGAGGAACATATTTTATTCCTTTAATGCCAACTTATTCATTAACAGCAAATTGTTTATTTCCACAATCTTCAAAACATAAATCATTTAAATATTACATGAGTAGGACAGAATTAAAGTGGTTGGACTAAAGAGAAGCTATTCTAGTCGGGTGCCCATTCCATTCAGTCTAAAATTCATAACTTGTGGTTTTTGTAAAATTATTGTCCTGCGCAACTATGCTCAAGAGTCTGCAAGAAAGTGTTCTTTTAGTTCCCATTTAAAATGAAGAAAATTCAAAGTTGAAGTATTGATTATGATATATTAGCTGTATTTATGCACTACCTAAGTTTCTCTCGTGTGGCAATACATGAACAGCATTTAAACCCCATTACATTTTTTTTGCCAAACCAAACCAAAATAAAGTAGCCAGTGATAACTTTTCATCTACTATAGATGCCTGATTTGAAGGAAGTACCCAGTAGGTAGATTATAATTTGGGATCATTGATTCAACATACATGTACAGCAAGCATCACATCAAATAATTTTACCCATACAAGGGAATGGAACTAGAAATAGTGCATTTTAGCGAAATGACCAGTGCAACTATGAGTCTACCAATTCTTCAAGGTAGTGCTTTTGGACCTGTCAGAGATAATTTTTATCCCCTTGTTTTCATCAGGTATGACAGCCCTTTTGGAAGCAACTGGGACAGAACTGAAAGGTTGGTCACCTATTTCCAACTACTTCATGTATGTTCTGTTAACAGGGTGTTTGCTTTGTACAGTTTGCAGGTATAGTAACTGAAGATCTTCTAGCATTGACTTTCAATAGCTAGCTCAAGTTAAGTGGCAAAGTGTGGCACAGTACAGATGTTTTGTTGTAAAATAAATTATTATTACAATTACATGATTTCTACTGCATTTTTTATCAGAAACTTGTATCATTTTACAACACTCCTTCACCATCAACAAGATTTTGCAGCATCAGCAATACCCTGCACCATGTCTCGATCAAATTATTTGCAGTGAAATCTTAAAAACTTTTCAAGTTATCACACTAAAACACAGCCGCCTTCCATTACGAAAGTGCTATTTTGGGGCCTTTATAGTAAAACACAAACAAAACGCAGCCTTTCCAAAAAAACCGTGACATTGTTTTAGAGTGCAAATAGTGTCAAATATTAAAACAAAGTGATTGGCGCCATCAAATGGAACACTTCCAAATTGGAACTCCAGAGAGGGAACATAAAAGTGGGAAAACAAGGTGCTTGTTCGCTTTATTTATTGAAAAGTTAAACAGTGATTTAGAGAATTACACACCTTTAGAGATAATTAATTATATATATATATAGGTTTGTATGGTTATGTCACAAAACAACAGGGTTTTGCTCCATTAACCGAAAAACACAGCTCAGACTGAGTAGTAACGTGTTGTGAGAGTGTATTTGGAGTTTTGGAACATCAGCATTGATCATCATTATTTAACAACAATCTGATTGCTTTTTGTGTTTTCTATGAAATGATGTTGTTGCAACTTGTGGGCAAACTACATTTGAGAAATTGTCATTTGCTCTTCGTTTGAATTTTCAGCAGCGAAAAATCTTTTTCATCAGGAAGGAAGTACAGTAGAGAGGACAGGTAAGACAAACTGAATGCATATGTGTTGAACTTTCAGAAACTAGGCATTTTATTAATTAAGTGTCGCTGATTAAACTTATTTGATATAAATGTGTATTGGACAAGGTTTCCCAAAATAGTGGAACAAAACTTAAGTTAAAATGACTGGGCGAATTTTTGCTTACTAGCAAAGCTGACTCTGGAAACAAGTGTGATTTACATGAATAACAAAACTACCTCCATTACTGTATGCATTTAAATATGATATAAAACATCAAAAACCAGTTTCCGTCACCATCTTAGAAGTACATGTACTACCAGCAATATATGGCTAAGCTTTGTGATAAATTCACTCCCTGAAGATGTTTTGTACTCCCCTTGGAAAGACCTTTTTTGGACCTTCATGTCTATGGTTGTTCCTTCCACATGTTCTGTTTACATTCTAAAGAGACTATTAGCTCTTATTTGTTTCATTTCACTCACTTTCACCGTTGATTGCCAGATTTGACCCTCTCCCCTTTTCAGTGTTATCAGTGTTCTCCCAAGAGCCTTTAAAGTCAAGCGGGCCACTTGGCATAAAATACCTGCCACTTGGCTTAGAGATAACATCGCTTTGCCTTGGGCAAATACACGCTTGGCAAATATCAAATGTTACTGAAAATAGACCAGCCTTTTCTAAAACTTTTTCTGTAAATCTTTACCTTTGATTCCTATCTTTGTGCGTTCTTTAAGTAGATTGGTATTAAACTAATTTTGCTTAACAAAAATAGCAGCATGGTTTAAAAGCAAATTTAATCATTGCAAAAATAGCACTTAAAACTTTAAAGCCTGGGATACACCAGTTCCCCCTCCCTGCAGCCTCACTGTCCATTTTGGATTAAGTAGCAACCACCCCTTGGTCTCGGTACAATCTTGGGGAGAACACTGATAATGAACCTGACTAAACATTATCGACAGAGAGTCTTACTGTCGCCATTTGCATATTGTGGCATGTTTCAGGTCCAGCAGAAGAAAAGAGCCTGAGCCGACGTCATCAGGTCGGTTAAACCATTATTGTATACTTAGTATGTGGGTGATGAGTGTGGTTAGCTCAGTTAACTTAACAATAGCAGTCATTCGTTTGCCACCAATAACTTGTTAGTAATGGATGAACAATTTAACTAACAAAGGGAAACGGGCATCCTCTTTAGAAAAAAGAATTAATGATTAATTGAGCTGCATTGGCGGAAAACTACAGACTTACACGAAACATGTACACAGAAAAAAGTCAGAAGAGAAAGTAATGTTTTAGTGTATACCGGTACTTAAAAGAAGCATCGTTGGGGAAATGTTGGATTGTTTTGAAAGTGTTGTCCGTCATCAGCTTCTAATCATTTGGGTTTTTCGAAACTAACAATGAAAATGAAAACGTGGACAGTGAGTGCTACTTGACGCTCTCAACCCCCTTTCTGGGTCAGTGGTGATCTATTCCAGTGTATTCTGATATATTAATGACGTTAAGTCTTCCTCACACGAGTTTGCAAGAGCCATAAAGAAAGGCCATTTGTTATGCTTGGATTAATTATATTATTAACTGTTTTTTGTTTTCGATTTTTGTCATCAGATGATGCAGTAAAGAAGTTTGGCAATGCCAAGGCCATTTCATCAACACAGTATTTCGGGGACAAGGATGATGTAAGAATCCAAATTACTCAAGGTTTTGTATGATATATAGCTTATCATTCAGTGCACTGCAACTGCTTCAAGCTTACTCATTTGCAAATGAATCGTGAAATAAATTTGGGAGTTACCGGGCGAGGTTTCTTTTTAGAATACTTTGCACTGAACAAATTCTCTATCGGCTTTTTTGAAATCGAGTCTAGATAGTTAATTTTTTTGTAGGTCAAGCATTTGTGGTTAATGTTTTGTAAGTTGTACCCGGGCATACATTATTTTAAGTTATTCAAAGAAAAAAGCAAGCGTTCTCTTTACCATAATCAGCGTCAAATGACATTGATTCGTTACATTGTGCAGGAAATCGTTGTGCTTTTGGATAAACGGTGCTCTTAAAAAAGGCAATGCTGTGTATTGAGACATCATAAAAATTGTGATGTAGCAACTGTGTTTGCACTAGACACGTTTAAGAAACTTTTACTTATAACTACACTAAGGGACGGACAGATTAGGGGGGGGGGGGGTTGTGCCAAGCAACTAGACTGGGAAAAAATCTACACAGTACCAAAAAGAACATTGCAATTGAAGTACCGTAAGAAAACAGCCTGCAAAACAGATGGAGCTTGGAAAAGTCATGTAAGCAAAAAATTCCCCATTCCACCCTCTATCTTCTTTCTATTGGTCCAGTCCCAAACTGAAACTACGAACTATCCTTGTAGGAAGACTACCATGTGAAGTCGCGGTTGGAGCGCATGCACGGATCCAGCGGGATCTCGAGTGCGGACCTGTTTGAGGAGGAGCAGAAGAGGGCCAGACAAGGTAGGGAAACTCAATCACTCTCAAACCCCTGGAGTGATTGTATAGAACTTGGGATAAAGTTGAAACACTCGTTCCAGATATGAAGAGGACAGATGCTGTGTGTCGATGGGGCCAAACGATTCGTTTGTGTTGAGACAAATTCTTCAGTGGTTTGTCTTTTAGCTTAGTATTTGCTTCATATTTGCTGCAGTAGCTGTTAGTAAGTCTTCTGTTGTAGTCGGTTCCCAGTAATGTCTGACTCAATTCGCTGCATTCTCCACTGCTGGTCTTGCTATGTTCTCACGGCGCTGTGATAAATAGCTTGTGGTCCACTTTTAATTGTAAACGAGTTATTTCGAGTTAAATCTTTGCTGTTGGCAGACACGATGCTTCTATCTATCAGTAGTGATGTATCTGAGAATATCTTTCTTCCCAAATCATTTGGCTTTACAGGCCCACAAATCAATATGTTTTAGCTCCCTTGTAAAACTGTAAGTGGCACTACTCATTTCAACTACAATGTAGCTAATAATTTTAATTGAAAAAGCGTTGTCGTACCAACGTATTCGCTGGCCTCATGCGCCTAAATGGACCTAGTAGAAAACAGAGGCAGACTTGTTTGCACACAGTCTATCCAATAGCGACCTTGCCAGGATCCTGATCCTTGATTTAGTTGAATTCATGAAACATGTGATGGGTTATATATCCTGTTTTCCTTCAGGATCTTCTGGCAGCTTCTCGTCGGGTGATCTGAGTCAGCTGAAGGAAGGAGTAGCGAGGATGACAGGAAAGGTGAGAAATCTCGTTACACGTTTTTGTGTGTGGGGCGTTGAAACAAATGTATGGAAAAATACTGACTTTCCATGACTCAGGCCTCAGAAATAATGAGAACTGATTCGTTGCCAGTGATTCATATCAGTTTTTTAAGTCTCGTCAGCAAAGATTGCTTGGGACCCTTTTTGAACTGAAGGCTACAAATACGTAAGTCGAGTGGAAAGTAAGTTGTGCAAGATGTCGAGAGCAGATGAGCTGGTGGGAGAACACTAGGGCGAGATGAAAGTGCAAGGGCAGAAAAACACGTTTTCCTCTCATTTTGCTATTTGCGGACCTACTCCACTATCGATACCTTTTTGTTCTTTTGGTTGTGAGAGAGTTCTTGTAAACGTCCGTACACAGCCGTTGCAGTAAAGATGCATTAGTGAGACTCGTTAGGGCGGTCGTAGTGTATCAAACAATAAACCTAAAACTTTATCTAAAAATCCTTTAAATGCCTCAACTCGTACAGGCGGCGAAGCAGAAGTGCGGGAATGTTTAAGGACTCTTTTGGAATCTTTTGTGAAATGGTTATAATTTTTTTTATGATGTTGCAGTAGCTTGAAAAAGTCTGCCTATTTGAAAAACACTATATAATGTGCAACAATCTGCGTGTTAAATTGGTAAAGTTTTACGCAAAAAATTGCTTTGCGAGTCACCACGACAAGACACAGTTCTACTGCACAGACCACTGATGAAGAGAGCAGTTCTTTCGAAGGGGGAAGGAGAGGGGGAGGGGAGGGGGTTCAAAGTTACTTTTCGTCCATTAATTCTTTGAATTCTTCAACATGTGTTCAGTTTTGCAGAGAAATTAACTGACATTTTTTTAAATTTTAGATTTCAAGCATGGCATCAGGAGTAATAGGAACTATACAGGTTGGTAATTGGACTCTTGTAATGATATCAGGCCAAATAGACAGGGGGGTAGACATTTTTGTCACATTTAGACATGGTGGATGAAAGATAAAATTTGTTCTGCATTGCTAGGTAAGAGGTTTTTAAGTATAAACACAGATTTTGGTGTGACGGTGTTGCGTCCAGGTGTTGAGTGCTTTCAGTGTCACTACTGACTAGATAACTCTTCGGGGATGTTGGGGGGGGGGGGGGGAGGGAACGGCGACCAAATCATTACCATAACTCGAGTATCGGCAGTCTAAGTAACAACAAATAATTGCTGGATACTAAGCCTATTGCATCCGCACTTCACCCATAGTTTTGATGATTCTGATTGGTATCAAATAAGTTTTCTTAGTGTTTTTACGACAAACTGACAACACCATAACTGCGTTTGTCGATAAATATTGCTTGAAATATTTTATTGAGAGATTGTTTTGTTTTTCTCAACAGAATCGATACAGTGGCTCAAGTTAAGGAGAATTGCCATTCTGCAGTGGCAAAATAAAGATAATTTAATTATAGTCCTGCCAAATTGAAATGCTATATAGAACCATTTTTAAATGTGTAAGATTCGACTTGGGTCATGTGGATTGTTATTAGGACAAGATATTCAAGATCGTTTGCAATCAAGATCATTTAAAGCGACACACTTCGGTTGATTGGAATTTGTAATGAATTTCATTGTAATCACTGCTCGTTGTCCCTAGGAAGACATTGGTTTTCAAAGCATTGTGGGTTTGCGGTAGGCAATTATTGCGAGCGATCGCAATTATCGAAGATTTTGTTGTAGGAATTCATAAATTTTTAGATCTGTGAGTGTGATAATCGCTTGAGGTTCGCACACGAACACAGGTATTCTTAAAGTAGTTTTATTCTTTAACTAATCAATGTTTCAGTTAACGGTAGCAATTGTTGTGTTAAGTGAATTAGTCATCTAGTCAACCCCCGAAGGATGTTCCTTCCTGTAATTGAAGGTGATGTTGTAAAAGTGATACAACAGGGGTGGATAAGCTTTAAGGAAATCGATAATATATTTTGTCCTAATTTAGTCCACTTTTCGTCACTCTTCATTTTAATACTCAATCTAATTATGCTTGGTCCGTTGAGCTTCGGTATTCTGAAGTATTTTCAGTTATATATGGTATAATATACTAGTAGACTTCCTTATCACTTTTTCATCTGTCGTGTGTTTGTACATAGCTGTTTTGAAAAGCTTGGCGTCTGAAGTCTACAACAGGAAATTAAAAAACGGGTAGTGCCGGGCACTGCAACACAAAACACTTACAATTGCCTTTGTGTTATATTTTGCGTTTTGCAGACATCGTTTTGCAGGAGTCATCGCTTTTTAAAGCAGCTGTGAAACAAACCAGTCATGAAATCCTTGTGTTAGAATATACCAAGCCAGTAAGTTTAGTGCTGTCCACGCGCTCTCACTGGCTGCTCAAGGTCGGAATATCCTGTGTTGGCATTTATCAAACCAGCGAGTATTGCTTTTTAAAAGCACTGTGATTGGCTGTTTTGAGCTTGGATGAGTAAACAGATCTTGAAATTTGCTGTGTTTTTCTTCACTCAAAATTTAAGTTTCAAAATTGATTTTGTTTTTTGAGTTTCTGTCGGCATGTTTAGTGTATAGCAACTGGATTCTTCTCCTCGGTGTGGTGCCAAGCGCCTCGCTGCTTTGGCGATTCTGCGAGTATCTATCACTCGCCGCCACTTCAGAGAGCAACCGTTGGCTCTTAAACGCGCAATGCGAGCGTGTGCGGTTCTGAATCGAATGGAGTCTTTTGTTTTTCTTATCATGTAAAGGCCTGGCTAAACTAGGATACATGTAGCGTGCTACATTGTAGCCGAAATGTCGTCAGCATGTGCCCTGGGGTGGCTAAACATGCAAGCTACAATCGAGCGACATGTAGGAATACAAGAAATGTTCCTGATGTTTCCCAGAAACATTTTTTGTGTCTCGGCTACAAATTTTGTCACGCGCTACAATGTTTCCGCGGTGGCTAAACAAAGAAACATTCAGGATACATGTAGCACGCAACAATGTAGCGCGCTACATGTATCCTAGTTTAGCCAGGCCTTAAGTTTAAAGTTTCTCGTGTTTTTGACTGGTTTGGTATACGCTAACGTCGCGCGTGCGAGTGGGCACATAGTTTGGTATGGTTGGATGTTCTTAGCAAACCAATTTCTACATGTTTTAAATTTTCTACTCGCTCGTTTTGAACATACCTAAACAATTATTTCCTCATGTCTGCTGACAGCAGAAGATATCACTTACTAGTATATTGTACTCTACATAGTGAAAGGAGTTTGAAGTCCGAAATTGCAGCCTTGTCAGTGTACCACAGAGCAATAGAAATATTTTTGAAAGCAATTTATTGACGATGTATCTTAATACCTGAATATTGTAGAGTAGTAATAAAAGTCGTAATTGTATGAAGTTTTTGCATGCGAGTTTGACTGAAGTGTTTTAACTCATTGTACCGGTTGTTCCTGGTGGATGCATTTTTGGTCGCTCTCCCGGCCATTCGTCCGGTCAGGCGGTCCGACCAGCCAGTTCGTAAATGGAACTTCCCTGATGGAACGTACATTCTCACAAACGGTTCCCTGCGTATAGATTGGAGCTGCTCAGTTCTGCTCCGGCCGACCCAAAGCACGGGAATTTAGAGAGCTGTGTTGGGAAAAAGTATACGACCTCGCCTTGCTCCTTTCCATTCGAAAGGGCTTGAACCAGTTCTTTTGGCGGGCGGAAAGTGGTCTTCGATGAACGCCCAGATCAGAGGCCCGGCATCCTTTGCGCGCGTCTAGCTACATCCGGGATTTTATGCGTGTAAGGTGGAGTTCCGTCGCAAACTGGTGAAAGTACCGCCGGTTATTTGATTTGTTCGACTGGATGGGTTAGTTTTTATCAGTTTTCGATTCACTTGATAAAACCAAAGACAAGATAAGCGCAAAGGCCTGGTAACCGGGGATTGGACCACATTTCACAGATTGCAGATAAGGTTACTTCGTTTAACAAAACCTGATCCAGTTAGGTGTTGCGGAAATACTCCCAGGAACCCGCGTGTCAACCAAGCTCAGTTAAAGAAGTAACGCAATTCGTTGGTTAACGCAAACATGCTACAGCCGTTTCTTATTTATCTATCTCGAGAGGTAAATCGGCCTCAAACACTTTTTGGATAATTTCTATCTGTCATCACCCTAAGATAGTTCCTTATGTACTCAGTTGACAGGTGTACCAAATTGCGTTGTGTAAGCCCGTGTACCAACATTATGCATCGATCAAATCGAAGCTTAAACATCCCCCCCCGGGCATTTGAACTTTCGAAATTTTTATGGTCAAATTTCCCACCCCCGGGACAAGATTGCCGATCAAATGCCCCACCATTTATGATGTATTTGTGATCAAATGCCCCCAACCCCG
>JAOBRG010136215.1:0-18973 GCA_027574985.1 Umimayanthus nakama | reverse complement strand
TTTCAGTGAAATTTGAGCTGTTTTAGGGCAAATTTTGTGGTAGCTGTTATTTCAGAAACGAAAAGTTACAAAAAGCTGCAAATGTTGCCATTCGTAATCGTTTTGGATAGCTTTCAAAATCCTAAGAGGTGGAGGAAATCGGCCGCTCCGATCTTTTGGCTCTGCCCGGTTTTCTCTGACAGTGACACTTAATATTAAGAACAGTATACTTTCACTCAAACGACCAAATTTCCAGCCCATCTTTGAATTTAGAGCATGGGGAAGACTAACAGTTGCAACGAAATAATGATCTCGGCCGCTTTTTATAAAATTTCGCCGACTCTAGAATTACATCAATATATATAATTATAAAACAATAGTAGTAAGGTCACTGTTACACGATACAAAACGAAATACTACATCCTCCATGTTTTCAAAATCAAAACTTCCTGGTGAAAATAAACGGATCCAACGCAATATCATTTCAGGTAATAATGAGTTCACACGTTGAAAAGAACCTAAAATATTACTTCTGGCTGTCACCTTTCTGGCGTCGTCTTGGTGACATCATAAGGAGATGGGTGACGAAACCTTTTTGGTAAATTCTTTGTGTTTCATGAAAATTCTAGTTACATTTTATTTCTTAAATTTAGCAGAACTCAGCGTTAGTGTACTCATAACTCATAAACGAAAACGTGTTTTCTCACACCAGCACAATGTACACGTTGTTAAATTTTCATAATTTGATTCCATACATTTCCTAATAATAAAGTGGGAGAATGTCGCATTTCGACTAAGAGATCGAGAGTTTGGAGTGGAAGATCAATTTCCAATTTTTCAAAACTAATCAACTCATTTTTATACTGTTTCTGTAAGAAGATCTATGTAGTTAAGCAGCATAAGCTAAATAGGAGTGAAAAGGTTAAGTTATAAAACAGAAAAAGAAAGGTCTTTCACGTTTGCCAACACATGGAGGTATTCTTTTTTTGTTTTAACTAGTAATCTGGTAGTTAACTTGCTGGGCAGAAAACTGTTTCAACCTGGTCATACTGACACTATTGAAATTCTTTTACCTGTACTATCTAAAGAACCATCAATATGTTTCAAACATCAACATTAATATTTTAAGAAAGCGAAATGCGTTTGAATAGCCTATGGAAAAGAGTTAGCTTTGTTGTGCACTTGTTTCGTATAACTACACGCAAAACAGAAAAATAGCGGTTTTTTAAAATTACGGTATAAATAAAAAGTCAACTCTATGTTGTGAAAGTGCGACAGCTTATTCTAAATATACTAAGATAAAAATTTAATTTGCACAAGAAGCGATAGTTATTAAATAGTTTTTAAGTAATAGTTCAGCAAAAGCCGGACAGCAAGTCGCCGCAGGTTCGCTTTCACTCCAAATTACTTCTTGAAAGATTTCATTCATTTTAGTTGCCACTAGGTTTTACACAATGGCTAATGCTTTACAAAATAAAAATAACTAAGTAAATAACGACAAGGAAGCTCAAAGAAAAACCAAAAGACTTATAGCGAATGAGCTCCCTCAAAATAAAACTGATTAATTAAATATGGCTAACACGGCTGATCGTATATTTTATAAAAAGAGAAGAAAGGACAAAACGAAAGGACGAAACAGGAACAAACAAAATACAAAGTTGTCAAAATTTACAGTATCAAGAGAAATTCATTGAGCTTCTTACTAAATAAGGAAAAGCTTTCACAATCTGTGATGTTATCATACTTTGCGAATCAAAAAACTTTGGTCCTTGAAAGCGAATCGAAAATTGTCCGAGGTTAATTCTACAAGGAAACGTACATACAGAACAACCAGACGTCCTAGTACTGTAGGAATGAACTTGGCTTCTTAACATCAGCATACACTTGAATTAGTTTGGAAGCAAGTTTTTGGTGAAAAGAAACACAAGTTTTCCTGTGTGGTATTGGTGAATATCATGGAGTTTCAGTATTTGCAAATCCTTAAAGAGTGGACCGTTGTGGGCGTCAAAGGAAGCTGTACTCATTATTCCGATTACGTTCTTTCTTGTCGCAAGACTGTTTACGTAAAGTGACAAGTTAACTGTTTTACGAGTCAGTGAGTTGATTAAAAGAAGGGGCGAGTGTTTTCATTAGGGTCAACATTAGAACTCTGAAGAACTGTTAATATTAGGGTTAAAACTCAGGACAACATTAGTATTCAAGGTCGGGTAAAGATCAAGTTAACATCAATGTTCGGGTTACCTCTAAGGTAAAGAGATGCTTCAATAAGCTACATCTGCCAATGGTTCAAAGATTTTCAGCTAATTTTTAAAATATTTTGTGCTACATCAGGCGACACAAACCAAGATTATGGATGAGAGGAAAAAATAACTACAACCGAACGTAGTCGCCGCATACGACAGACCATCCGCGTGGTTTGTTTCTTGGATACCAGATTGGGATCTGTAGAGTGCTTGTAAGGGGCAGCCCCTCCCGCCCCCCTCACTCCCTTTTGTTTTGTTGTGATAAGGAGATATCGGCATAGTATATATAAGGCGCTGCAATTGTACCGCAACTTCGACAAAAGGACAACCTCATCCTTAGTAAGTTAGTTTACCTTTGAGCGTATTCTTCCATAAGACATAAAATCACTCAACCACTTATTGGTTTAACGACTTTACTTCAAAGCACGCTGACATCATTTCGAGTTAGATTAAAAGACTTCAGCATAAGAGCGGGTAAAATATTGAATAAGAAAATGATTAAGAAACGTTGACTGTGAAACACGGTGTCACTAAGTCTGAAGTTTATTAATGTGAATAAATCCCCAACTTCGAATGCTTTTCTAATTTTGAGCTGCTCTGCAGAATCAAAAATTCAGAACAAAACGATGTCGGAAACTGTGAGCATGGATTGCACGGCCGAGCAGTGGGGATTCACTACTGGACAAATAGAGCGCATGTTTCACTGAAGTAACACTGTTATAGCCCAGGGCACATGAGGCGGCCACTCTGGAAGTAAGAAGAATAAAACATAAAAACACTGAACAATACGTGACGACTATGCAGTCTGACAAGTGAAAATACACTGAAAAATAAAATTGGAATCGTTTTTTTCCATTTACGCGTATGCTTGGCTCAAGTGCGAGTCACTGTTCGCGTATATCTCTCCGACTTAGCGGCAAGCTCTTTCCCCTTTATATCTCATGTGTGAATATTAGTATTTTTGGAACCAGACCATTGAAACCAGGTCTTTCTTTCAAGCTAAAATCCTGTAGCCTCGCCGCAGATGAGTTTAAATTTTAACACAGTGCAGCAGCGTGACAACATGTTGAACACCACTGATCCATGGTAGCGTTGTAGGTGTGCGGGATCTTGGGCAGTGACATTTTGGTAGTGTGACATCAAGGTTTGCGATACCTTTGAGGTTGCTTCGAAACATGCTGGTAGCACCATTGTAGGTGTGTGGCACTACAAGTTGGCAGCATTGTCGGGTTAGTAACACTGGCATTGTAGTAGCGTAACATCTTGGGCGGTGACATAATTGCAGTAGCGTGACATCACGGTTGGTAATATCTTTAAGTAGCGTGACAACTGATGTGAAATAGATTTATCAGTCTTTCAACTCATATGTCTTGAATTTTGGAATAAACGGAGAGCCTCGTGGAAAGGCTTTAAAATTTTCAGTTATCCTACAAATGGGCAAGCATTTCTTTGTCAGTTTCCCGAACTAAAATGCCAACAAAATCTACCTCATCAAGATTGAGCCTTATCAAGAGTTTGGGTCAAAGTTGATGTATATAATGTAGTATTTCCTGGGGGCAAACGGCTAACCCGGCTGTGCATAACGAAGGCAAGCGGCATACTACCCTTAGCTTAGTGTTCATCCGTTTTTCTTTCTACTTGCATTCAAAACAATACCTTGGGTCGTGAAACAGTAACATTCGCTGTTGTGTTGCTGTTTGTGTGACTTCACTTCACCTCGTTCGGTGATAATCTCGTTCTGCGAGTCTAAGGTCCTGTTCTTGGTTTCGTTACCACTGGATACAAGCTCAAGCAGGACACAAAGTGAACTGTTCTTACCAAAACGTCCGCTCGCGTAACATGAAGTGACACTTTCACTTCTCTTAGCACACAAACTTCTATCCATCATGGTTAGTTGTAATTTCATGACCCGTAATCCTTCATGACCAAGTGCATTTACAAAAACGTATGTCCTCGTGAAAGCAAGTTCCACTGTTCCTTTTATTCTGCAAACTTTAACCTTGTCTTGGACACCCTCCTCTTCAGTTCATGGATCACCTTCGTCTATCTGTCTTGTCTTCCTATCGAAACAAATAAGAAAACTCCCGCGCTGATCTCCAGACTGTCTTTGGATCTTGTGCCCTAAACAAACAATTAGAAAACTGCCTTAAGACAACATCAAATGATTCCTTAACAACATTAGTTTTGTTAATTTGTTTCGTAGGTTCATTTTATTAGCCCTCTTCTTCATCTACAGACCCCACATGTTTCCAAGCCTTAAAATGGAAAGGTCAATCCGTAATAAACAAGACTACATTTATAGTTCGTAATGGGGATCTACATAGCGAGGTAAAGTTACCCAAAGCCCTAGGTTAATCAGATTTTGATGGTGGAGGGGACAGGCGAAAGGAGTGAACAAATCTCCTATCACCCCGGCCTAGATGTTAAGTCCCCTACAATATAACCCCACTTTCTCAGACTAAACTTACCCTCCTTCTTACAAGCAGCCAAACTCCAAGTCTCTTAAATGGGCCCCTTCAAATGAGCCAACTTACCCTTAAGGTTAACCTCAGCCCTTGGGGGGGCTTATTCCCAGCATACGTAACGAGGTCCTTACTATAACCAGGCCTGTAGCCGTGGCGAGAGGATTGTAGCCGGAATATATAGACTGGGGAAGACTATATTATTAACGTGGGTTTTTATGGTATATCCCCAACCCTGGCCTTGGAGGTGAAAGCAGAAGGGGAATCCCAAAATGTTGATTATGATTGAAGTTGAGCACAAAGGAGTATTTCATGTTTATACGTATGCGCGTGCAAATGCTCGTCAAAAAAAAACGTTAGTAAGGACCAACTTACGCAGTTATTTTTTTTTTAAATTGGTGTCTTATTAAGAAATATTTTTTGCTCGACCCAACTCTATGGCTCACGACTCCCAACCAGAGAAAACATCAGATCTGGCAATAATTGTATCCAATTTCCCACCACACTCACGAGTTAAGGAGAGCGGGCGGCTCGGGAGGAACTTACATTGCGAGTGAGTGTTGGAACTCCTGCAGCTGGCGCGGCGTGGCTATGACTGCCCCGGTCACTGTCTGGGTGGGAAGGGCCTGCAGACTCTTGCCCAACCACTGGGATGTCTCCTGTCAATCAAAAACACCAACAAAGTGGTCACTCTTTGCTTTTCAGCAAAGTCTCGGGAGTTGTTTCTTGTTTGATCTGACATACAGGTTTAAAAACACTATCAATCTTTAGCAGATTGTTGCTAGTTTTTGCGCCCCATAATGCTTCAAAACCCTTTGGAGAGGGGCCAAGAATGACAAAACCTGGGTTTTTAACTGTCGTGGGTAACCTTTGCAAAAATCTTTAAGACAAAATAGCATTTTCAAAAGTCTTACTTTTACTTTTAATTTAACTGCTCTCTCTTCGAAATCAATTTTCAAGAAACCATTTTCCGCACAAATTAGGGCAACAGAAAAGATCTGTTAAACTTTGGCATACCGCGACAAAATCTATCAAAATGATAAACAACCTTGTCACGGCAGGAACTCTGCCAGGGCATTTTGAATCTCCTTCTATTTTCGTTTTTGTACGTTTCCTCTCCGCTTGTACACTTCAAGTCTCGGAGTTTTCTTTAATGCACTAAATGAAATGGGCGAAGCCAGACAAACAATAGCTGAACTCAGTCTAACAAGGTGACAGGTGGCGATATAAAATAAAATAAAACTTAATGGAATTAGGACTTTTATCAACGATAAAGATTGTGTCGTTGACAACTTTCTTAGATTCAATACTAGTATCACAGTTTTCCAAAACCTATTCATGTCACGAAATTGGTGGGTTTTGAAGCTGTTTGCCAAAAAATTACAAAAAAAAGAATCTTTCCTTTTTCAAGACCATTTTTGATTTTTCAAGACTTAAAATATTTCTCAAAAATTGAAATAAGCAAAACTTCATACGTTTGCGTTATTCGTATAGTAGAAAATTACTGTAGAATAATAAACAAAGACTCTACCAACCTGCCTACAGAATGTCAGTAGTTCGTGAATGACATCGGCAACTTCGACGATCATGTAGGAAGGTAAAGCTCCTGCACAGGCTTTGACCAAGCCTGCAACAAAACACAACAAATAATTGGTCACAAAAATGATATTGGCGAGGGAGGGGGGGGAGAGGGGTTCGCTATGTCCTAAGATGTACATGAGGCCTACATTCTAGCCATTAGCTTCTTTAGAAGTGACAAAAAGGTTTTCCAGAGGTGAAGTCCGGAGTCAAGATTGGACAATGAAAAATAAAAACGAGTGCACTTGGATCGGAAACAGATAAAAAGTTCAAGTCTAACATAAGACACTTCGAAAGCTGCAGCAAGTTGTCAGTAGCACTAAAAGGTAGTGAAACAAGCAAGCAGTTTTGCATATTTCCAAACTACAGTACACTACAGCACAGAACATTTCCGGTGCTCCCCGAGGAGCTTTTCAGCAACCTGTTAACAACAAACGCACGGTTCAGTGGTTGAGAATCTAAGCCAGATCGCTATACAGAAATTTCCGTCGAGACATTAAGTTTCGCCCTCAGCAAACAGTCCACGGCACCGGCATTACCCCACTCTTTCGAGAAGTGCGTGTTTTCTTTTCCCTTGATAGAACGTTGAGAGACTAGACCAAAAACTTAATGTCCCTGTCCCGCGTGTGTAACGAAAGAAGGTCGCCCAAAGTTCAACCCTCGACCAGGCCACATACTGAACCCACGCCCGCCTGGTTGGCAGTCACAGATCTAACCAACTGCGCTAACCTCGCGCACACACCATGCAGGGAGAAGACATTCAAAAGATCCCAGATGTCTTAGTTCTGTCTACACTTTTAACTCAAGTAATTCTATCAGCAGCACCATGACATGTTCTCTGGAAAGAGTCTTATCTCGACTTTCAAATTATTCTGCGTTGAAAATACACAGCAAACATCAAATGTATCAAAGTCTCACCTCCAACGATATCACAGCCATGTTCTAGAAGCAACTGTTTCACCAACGCAAACCTCGTCTGGTAGCTGTCCTCATCCTGACAGAAAGGACACAATTTACACTAAGTCGTATTGCAGCTTTTTTATGATATCACAATGAAAACTAGAAAATATTTATCTCGGCATGATCCACTGCTAGCCACAATACGTACTGTTGAACTGCGGCCACGTCGCTAGTTTGACGGGTTTTTTCTGAAGCGAACTCAAACAAATGTAAGCAGGCTTTTGGGAATTTTCTGCTACTTACAGATCGCAGACTTAGAAAATTCAATCAAACCGATTCATAAAATATTTAAAAGTGTTCATCGCATCTAAGACGTTTCCAGTGACTATCTTCTCTCTTATTCGGTGTTAGATAAAACTAAACAGAACGACAATTATTGTACAAGGCACAGGCACTGAAAACATGGCAAATTGTATCCCACTATTATTATTATCCTTATGGTGAATGTAATCACTGCCGCTATCGTTATAATAAATGTTATATTTATCGTTATTGTTGTTGTAAATGCTATCGTCATCTTAACATTGTACTACCATACCCGCTAACGTAAATTATCATTAACGTTATCGTAAATGTTATCGTTATCGTTACCGTAAACGTTGGTGTTAGTGTTATCATTTTATTCCCGTTATCGCTGTTATCAGTGTTGTTATTGTTGTTGTAAAAGTTATCGTTAATGTTACCGTAAATGTTTTCATTTTTGCTATCGTTGCCGCTGTTATGTAAATGTTATCAACATCGTTATCGTTATCACTGTTGTCATCGTTATCGTTAGTGTTGTGAAGATTTATCCATCCAGGTAACTTGTAATATCAAAATATTTAAATTTTTCCAGAATGTTTTTACAAAAGTTTGGGAAGATTTCTACCACTCTTGTGACCTTGTCCACCCCGACTGTGGTGCTGGTGCTGTTCGGGGACCTCGGGCCTATGTGTTGACGTGCCTCGTGGAAGGCACAATTTGCCGCCCGTTTACAACAACATGATAACGAGGCACGTCAACACATAGACCCCAGTCCCCAAACAGCACCACAGTCGGGGTGAACAAGGTCACAGGAGTGATTGGAAGTTTCCCAAACTTTTGTAAAAAGATTCTGGAAAAGTTTAAACATTTGATGTTATCGTTAGTGTTATCACTTTCAGTATCGCTATCGCTAATGTTATATTATCATTATAGCTAATTTTAGCAATATCGTTATCTCTAATGTTATCATTATCATTATCGTGAATGTTAACTTTATCGCTAATGTTATCGATATCATTAATAATATAGCGAGAACATATTCGGTAACCCACTGTCTCACCTTTTTTTCCAGTCCAGTGCGAACAAGTTCTCGTAGAAACCTCATGACCGAGCCATTGGCGTCCCTATGTTCTAGCGTGGATGCTGCAATAGCGCATTGTATGATGGGAACAAGCAGCTCACACCGCAGGAATGGCAGTGGGAACTTCTGTATACATCTGTAGAATAAAATACGTGAAACAGAAACCTCAGTTTGGGCTATTGTTTCCTCTTCTCTCTGATCATTGCATTCCGTATGTCGGACACCCTGTGTGTAATGGAGTGTCTCATGCGGCTTGCCTTAAATCGTTGCACCACTCGCGCATCACGTGCCCTTAATGAACACAGGCTAGTTCCTCACTTTCTAGCTATCCAACAGACCAAAGCGGTCAGTGTCGATCTTACCTGGTATAAAGCCGGTACAAGTCGTCCACAGTGTCGGGGTGCTCCACAAGTCCATCCTGCCCACTCAATAGCTGAAAGGTAGGCATCGACATCGCCTGGCGGGATACAAATGACGGTAACCGATTAAACTGATGAGCTACCCAAATGTTTCAATCTGTATCTACAATGCTAGTTTGTAAATACAGGGGTAACAAAAAGAACTGAAAGCAACAATGCACTGACCTTTGCCATCTCCAGCAGACCTGGCGCACACCCCTCTTCGTCTCCATACTCGTCCACCAATATACTGGCCAGGTACAGCCAGCACGAGTGATGGTTGGTGTTGTACATCGATACCATCTGCCAAGGAGAGTAAATGGATGAGTATTTGGATGAGGGGTAAGGTATTGGTGCCCTATATTACTATTGCAACTTCAATTACCATCACCACCAATTCACGTCCAGACACCTGACCGTCACCATCACCATAACCAAATTGAAACTGTACAGACTACTATGATGTTTCTGAAATAAAATGCAAATCAGTAACTGTTCATCAGTAGGATACCTAAACAACACTCGTACAAATCGTGTCAGCAAAAAAATTACCTACAGTGATGCCAAATGCTGATAACAGATCACACAGTAATGTCACAAACCATTGACATCTCATGTGCCGCTTTGTAACAGCTCTTCTTTCATACGAAAAAATTTTTATGTTAAAGTTAAGACATAAATGCTTTTAACACTAATATCTGTGAAATCAACATCAAGTAACGATATTAGTGACCATTATCATCACATCAACACTCCTACCTGATCCACACCATTACCGTTATTATCATTAACTGTTACCATTTACAATAACATTACTATCGCAACTACCATCACCTTTACCATTACCTCTATCATTACTCTTTAACCCTTTATTAAAAAATGTTTCAATGGAGTGTTTACAATACCAAATTTTCCAAAATAGCTTTTAACTTCCAACGGCGTACAAACCTGAGTAACAAGAGGCGACAACAGGTTAACGGCTGACTTGCCAATGCAGCGGACGGCAAACCTGATGCATCTGAGGAAGAATGATCATATAACCGTAAGAACCTGGAATTCTACACTTCTTCAATCAAGAAGTAATAAACAGTACCAAACAATCATTAGCGGTTAGTTTAACTGCGCTGTCAAATGAAATAAAAAGAAGCTTGAAAGTCTAAAAAGATCACAAAACGAACGACACTTACTGTTCCACGGCTGTGACTGGGGAACATCTAAAAAAAGTTATTGTCGCATTGAATGTAAAAAAGTCTCCTTCTTTAAGGCTTCCAACATGTTGTTTTGGAAATTATTTTAAACCGGATTAATTAATATAGTTTTGAAATACGATTTCTAGGAACTAATAAAGCAGTTCTACAGTACTGAAATATGGTATAGATTCAGGATGAAGAGCGACTTGTCGGAAGTTACCTGCAGCAGCGCTCAATCACTTTGTTGTCTCCCTGGTATCTTTCGCAAACGTTAGAGAGGATCGGCCACACCTGTGGTACAGACAACGCACAAACAAAACACGTTTGATTTGATCCATAATTTACATAGTACACAATGGTTTTTACAATGAACTTGTATCCGAAATATACCTTTGATAATATGAACATTTACCCCTTTATGGGTTGTATTTCTGCACCTTCGACATTGTGCTGTTCTATCAATTTTCTTTTTCGTTAAAAACTGTGGAAATAAACCAACAGTTAACAAACAAGCTAACTGTTAAGACCTTTTAGATTTTGTGTGCGCCATTTAGAGAGTTGTTAGCAGCATGGCAAGTAGAGAAAGGAAGGTCACGGCTGGTGTTGCGAGCATATACGATAGCAGTATCTAACACTTCTCTAGCACAGCATGTTGTTAACATTGTGACATTGATGTCAATTACTGTTCCGTGTCATCTGCAGCAGGTGCAATATAACGCACACAGCAGCAAGGCAAAATGGCAAGAAGATTGCACAATAGCCGCCACAGCACACTGCGCCCCTGGACCCTTAACATTGTTCTTGTTCATGTACCAAATGTTTCTGGGGTTGTTCATATGCATTTCGAATTGCCTTTTGTTTTTTGTGCACGGTCGAGTCCAAACAACAAAAGATACTTCATAGAGATCAAAAACCCAACAACACAGAAAGTGGCTGTGTTTTATAACCAGTGCATTCCTTCGATATTTTAGTAGTATATATAGTAGTCCTCTTTTAACTAAACTTTTCTCTTCTTTTAATTGAATTGAAAAGAATTTTTTTAAATGTTGTAATAATTGGAAAAGGGGAGGGTATAGGAGCAAGGTGATAGGGAAGGGGGTAGAGGTATACTTAATACAGTGTTGTACACATAATTGTATAATTGTAGAGGAAGAGCCACCGGATTATTGGATTCTACAATATAGCCATTATTATTATTATTATTATTATTATTATTACTACTACAATTACTATTACTGTTACCATTACCATTATTATTATTATTATTATTATTTTTATTATTATTATTTTTATTATTATTATTATTATTATTATTATTATTACTACTACAATTACTATTACTGTTACCATTACCATTATTATTATTATTATTATTATTATTATTATTACTACCACAATTACTATTACTGTTACCATTACCATTATTATTATTATTATTATTATTATTATTATTATTATTATTATTATTACTACAATCACTTTAACTGTTACCATTACCATTATTATTATTGTTCTTGTTCTTATTGTTTAAGTGTTATTGTTATTGTTATTGTGTTTTGCGCACGGTCGAGTCAATAGAACAAGAGATGATTGAGATCAAAACCCTACAACACAGAAAGTGGCTGATAACCAGTTCATTCTTTTGGACTGTGATCCAAACCACTCCCAACAGTACAGCTAGCTTGTTCCGATATCAGTACTAACCTCTTCGATAACAGCCTGGCAGGGGTGATGTGTACCATTGATCACTGTAGGGTTGGTGAACCTGAACAAAGGCAACCGGTTACCAAGCTGATGTGACTCCTATCAGTCGTAGTACAGTACGGCTTTTTTATTGTCTTTTGACAATAGCTACTCATAATGTAGTTAAAGTAGTTACTTGTTCTTTACTTCTTGTTTTATAATTTGTGAAACTTGTTTCTGATGTCCTATATGTATATACTTTCTTGTTTTTGTTTTAAAAAGAAAGGCTAAATAAATCAACAAAAATGTGATGATAGTTTATCTAAGGTCGCTTTACATTTGTATGTTCCGGCCGACCTGAAAGAACTGGTTCTGACCAGTTTAAATGGAAAGATCCAAGGCGCGCGCGTACATTTTCCCGCCACAACTCTCCAAACTCCCGTGCTTTGGCCGAACGAAACGGGAGACCTGAGCGGCTCTGATCATAAAGCAGGGCCATTCTGGCCAGACCCAGTTTTAAGAATTCGCGCATTTTATTTAATAACTGTTTAGCCAGACCGGCCAGACCGGAGAAATGGAAGCTAACCGACGGCATGCCTTTTGTGATCACTTATTGGAAAAAGTAGTGCGCCCAGAAAAAACTTCACCTCAAAATACTGATTGTCACTGTTATTTTAAAAGATTTTGCTTGGCCAAAGAGCGACTAGTAACAGTAATACACTGATTTCAAGATCGCTTGGAAAGTCCAATTTGCTTTATAGTGCATGGTTTTACTCTATTTTATGTTCACTGGAATTACACGAAACTCATACTACGCCTGAATCTAAAAGTTGTTATACTGCAGCAAGGCACGCCATGGTTAGGTAACACAGACATAGGTTAGATCAAAATCAAATCAAACCTGAAGAACGCTGCAAGTCTGTCAAGCCACAGAATGGGGTCTGGATGAGAGGTCTTTGGTGCAGACAGAACCTTAAAAGTTTATTTTTATTAGTCATCAAACAAGCTACAGTATCATTTAAACACACTTTTTATGCCGTGACACTCTCGCAAGAGTAAATTTACAACTTTTGGTATGGCTTTGCACGGTCGCTTGAGTAGAGACGAACCTATACTCCCCATTTTGCAAACTACAAGCCTGGATCACGAGGACACCCTTTGCTTGAGAGCATGGTAAGTAACAGTTTTTATGTTGTGACATTCTTTGGCCATCAAAAGCCGCAAGAGTAAAATTGCACCTTTTGGAATGGCTTTGCACGGTCACTAGACTAATTACGAACTTCTATTCTTCCTTTTCTAACTCGTCTCTCCAAAGACAGCCATGGTTGTGTCCTCTATTCATACATTGAAGGCAGAAAATGCATGAAGGACACTAATACAATAAAAGCAACAGTTTTTGCAGTATTTTAGCTCCTATCTGTTTTCGATCAAAAAGGCAACATACAAAGAACAGCCAACGAAACGAGCTGAAACCTGTGCCACACGCAGTTTCATGCTAATGAGAGATAGATAATGGATCTCACTAAAAGACCGCATCATTGAGCAACACTATGTAGAGGCGTTTTTAAGCAACATTCATTTGCACATCTGCCCGTTGCACATTTCTTCTAATCTGTTTAGACTTGGAACCTCGTATTCACGATACTTTACTTCAAACAAACAGAGATCGACATTCAATCTTAAACTTTAAGGTGTGATCTACTTTACATATCTATCTCGTTCATCATGAGAACTCGGGAGATTTTAAGGGCACGTTTAAGAATTAACGAAGTCCAAACGCTTCATACACAAAAAATATTTTTTCTTAGTTATGTATGCAGATCTGAGTACGAGGGCAACAGCTACTTTCGACTTTATAACTGACTACTTTTAGTAGAAAACGTTTAAGCGTATTTCCTATATCCAACAAACAAGGAGAGCTCACTTGATTAAGGGCAATAGTTTGTGGGTGACAAAGCTGCCTTAGGCCTTCGGTTACTTTGTCATCAGGTAACTCTCCCATAACTTTCCCTAAACCTAGAGAAACGGTCAAACAAAGATACAACTTAATCATCATCATCATCATCACTATCGCTATAACCATCATCATTTGTAACCTAATACGGCATCTTTTGATTACAACTAAATGTGCTCTTCCATAGAACCGTGTGTCAAAAGACAGATTCAGCAATATTTATATACATGAGTAGAAAAAATAACTACTACAGCTACATAAGGTAGCTACGTTTGGCACACGTTTCACAGCATTTAAAAAAATCTTAGGACTATGTTTTAATTTATTATCAGTAGGAACATCATTCTAGAGCACTGACTCTTTGCCAAAGGTACAATGGATATCTAGAATAAATCATTACTCTGTACTTTCATTTTCCACCATCACAACGACACTGGCCACAACCACTACCAATTACATGCACGGCTTAGTGTCAACGATTCGGTGTTCAATTTCTTCTGAGAACAATCTCCTGTTCCGCGTACCTTTAATGAGTCCAAAACATGCATCAGTTGTTACGGACAGAGAATCTACTGCTATTACAACCTGGTGAGATAAAAACACAACACAACTCCTTCGTCAATCAGATTCCAAGTTCTCTCGCATAAGATCTTTCATCAAATGTTGGTAAGCAAGAGTCCTTCCACCCCTTGAATCACCACAAGGCGTTTCTTCTTGTAGAAATTCTTGATCTGTAACATCTGCTTCACTAGTTTTCAAACGTTCTTAAAGAATTTAGTTTAGAAAAGAATTCAAACTCCTCATTGTCCAGAGTGTTGCCATGTATGTGTAGTAGCCTTGGGTGGAACACTCAAACACCTTACCATCTGTCGACGTGTTCAAATAGTGTATCCAGGACTGGACTCTATATAACCTGGGTTGAACAATGGTGTGTTTTGCTAACTTATTCATAAAACGTCAAACAGGGTCAAGAGTTTTAAAGATGATACGTATATTGTACAGTAATCGGAATACACCATCAAAATGCCCTGCTGTCCGTTTAATATGCTTTTCTATAATTATATTACAGTGTGTTGAATGTAAAATGTCAGTATTCCACCAAAAACTGAAACAAAGTTAGCATCATTTACAATCAACTATAAAAATGTGTCTGCTTTACAGACTAAAAATGATGTCCAAAAACAACTAAGTCCGTAAAATTTATTGTAGTTGAACTACTGACTATAAATTTAAGGGTATTTCCATGTCCTGTGAAAAAAGCTGGGTTTTTTTCAAGGAATTCCAGGCCATAGAAGAAAAGTCACAAATTTAAGGAGTTCCAGGTTTTTCAGGTGATGTCTGAACCGTGTCTATTACTTGTTACCGCTTCACTTACCTATCTATCATACGACAAGTAAAGAGTCTGGGGATCGACCGGCATACTAAATATGAAGCGATGCATCTCTTATTAGACTACAGTACTTTAACCACTTATAAGAACGTAGGTGTTCCAAGTTAGCCTTAACAGGTTCTTATACAATGGTGTCTAGTGGAGTTTTAGGCTATTTAACTTCTTTAACAGGTTTATATTTTGTAAGAAAGATGTGATACCAGTGTCTGGTAGAAAGGTGACATAAATATACTGAATTTTAAGGGCAAAACCGGCCTCACCTTTAGACAGTACTGCATGTGATCATGACCCATTTTAATACGTATTTCAATTCTAAACATTTTTTCCTAATACTTTTTTTATTGAGATAATAGCTCAAACTTTTCAAGGTACTTTCAATGCATGTATGACAGTCGCGTCCTTTACTATTGCCTTATGATCTTTAAGGTTCATTTTCTAAAACAAAAGCCTTTTTCAAATTTTAGGCTAAATAGGTTCTTATGAAAAGGGGTCTATTTGATATTTTTCAGCTGACAGGTTCTCAAACTCTAGGTTCTTCTAAGCAAGTAAGTACTGTATCTTTCTGAAACATTTCAAGTGAGGTCACCACACAAGAAGATATAAGCTGTACAGTACCTGGGCTAAAACATCGAAATGTCTTGTCATCTGCTTATGACACGTTAAACACAGAGTCTCCAAGGCTGTTGCACTGACAGACGACAGTTTAGGTAACTGGATATTGGACAATAAAAACTGCACGGCAGGATCTGCGATGCGGGGTGCAACAGGACCAATTAGCAGTACAATATATCCACGAAAACGATTCTCTTCTCATCTGACAGACTCTAAAACAATTTTTTAACATAAATTCCAGTCTCTAGCATGCTATCTAAGCTAAACTTTGCCAACCTGAAACGGGTTTCGTTTACAGTTATGTTAAAAGTGTTGTAATGACGTGTAAAAACAAAGGATGGTTTTCAACATACTTTTACTATATATTCTCACACTAACTGCATGCTGACATCGGATCTGTGGTAAACCCCAGCGAACAGGCAGACGTTTTTTGTTAAAAAAGATACATGCTTAAAATTGCGAGGATATTGGGGAAAAATAAGAACTCGTAAGAAGTTTACTTGTCCTTAATTACATTATATACATAGTGAACACAGAGACAACAACTAAATATAAAACATACTGGTTTGGCAACTCTTGAAGAAAAGATGAGTAATCTCTATCTAGTAGCTTGCCTCTGTGCTAGCGAAGCAGTTTAAGTGGCGCAGAAATCAACTAGTTTCTAAGAATAACACCAGAAGACAACAAACAGTGTGAATGTGAAGCAAGTACCTAAAAAGTCGGGGTGATGTTCTATCCATTCAGCCAGCTCTCCCGTCAGAAGTATTGCAGTGTATTGCACAGATACGTGGCTATTAGGCGGTAAATTAAAAATCATCGGCAAAAATCTGCCCACCACTTCACAGTCACTGAATGTTGGAAGAAAATATATTAGCGTGATAACTAGTGCAATACCTGGAAGGCAGCAAAAAATACACTTCAGAGTCTGTAATATGGTCATACAAATCTGATAACATGTTTTAACTTTAAGTTAGTTTTACTTACGGAGAAACATTCTTGGCTACGGTGGACATTATAAATAAAACAGCTTCTGTCATTTGCCATGGCATGTTATTGGCTTGTTGAACAATAGTTTCGTACATCTATCGAGAGAATGTAACATACAGTTTCAACTCTACTTGTATTGAACTTGTAGTTGTCAAATAATAATACTAATAATTCGATAATAATGATAATAACATATCTCAGCTGAAAAAACTGTTACCATTGCATATCCTGTACAATACAACTAGAGACTGTAAAAAAGTGTGTTGCAGTCACTGTATTGTTTTCCACTAGTGACTAAAAGGTAGGAGCATGCTTCGTTTTTTGCGTTTTATGGTATAAGGGTTAAAGCCGTACCATGAGAAGAAGAACAACAACAAGTATGAACTTTTTAAAACAAATAATGTAAAAGAGAAAACACAGGTTGACTTATAAATTTGGGTTTCATTTTGACAATGTTTCAGGAGAGTACAATGTACGGTTTGAACAGGTCTGTTTTGCTGTTGTTGTTCTCTTAAAACAGCGAAAAGCTTTCTGTGGTACAAAGGTTTGAAACAATAAGCTAAGACATCTCACCTTAATAAAACAATTGGATGATCCTACAATAAATACACAGTCTTTTATGAGGTCTGTCACTCGGGAACGGAAATCTGAAAAATCATCGTTGTCACTTGGAACCCCAGGCTGAAAGGTAAAACGAATATTCTGTCAGCCGCACACCATACAGCTATTTCAAAAAAGGTTGTCAGAGTCAATAGTCCAATACTGGAGCCGAAAGGAACTGTGGGGTTCAAGCAACACAAATAATCACTACTGTTAACATTGACTTTGCAAAATATGGAATGCAGGTTCATCATATCATGCCACGGCAATGCAGGAACAACCTTTGCTGGCGCAATATCACTCATTATGAGTGTACCCAAGGTTCCTTTCGGTTCCAGTATCGACTATTGACTATGACAACCTTTTTTGAAATAGCTGTATACACACTGTCAAATAAGGTAGTGTTTCCTTCTTTGAATGTTTCATATCTGACAGAGGGCATTACATAGGGAACTGTAAGGATGGATCTACCCTTAAAAGGTGGAACACACACACTTACACTCATGTATCAAATCCTTCAGACTACATCACCTCAGTCACAACCCAAGAAGATTAGCAGCTGCAGTTCATTCAGCAAATGTTGCCAAGATTAGACCGAGTCCTCTAACATTCTCTCCTCTAAATTAATTTTTATAATTTAAACAGTCTTCTTTATGTCAGATCTGTTTCTTTTAAAAATGGGATTGCATTCATCACTACACTACTAAGAAAGAAACTTTATTCTTAAAAAAAAGAATATTTAAAATAAACAACAAGAGTTGACTTACAAAGTCTGGTTCCATTTGACAGTGTTTCAGGAGAGCGGAGAAAAGTTGATCAATGTATGGTTTGAAGATGTCTGTCTTGCTGTTGCTGTTTTCTTTAAACAGAGCTTCTGACAGTCGATACCAAAAGTTGAACGTCACTTCAGCTACCTGGGGAGCAACAAGCACGCAAAGCGTTATCAGTTCTGTTTTCAACTGCATCAAGCAAAACTTCTTTACTAAAACTGATTGCTCTTTGTACTATCCACACACCACATCTAGTTCATTTGATAGATAGAAAGTTTTCAGTGGAAAGTACACTACTTGAAAAACGTACGCGGAACTACACCCAGGACACTGGTGGTATAGTTTCCATATTAAACATTTTTTCAAAATTTTAAAATATGGTTAGAAACTTCTAAATACGTTTTCTTCAATTTCTAAAGGTTTCATTACATTTTCCTGAAACTTCCTAAGTTTTCCGAAAACTCCAAAATTAAACGGTTCAAAGGTTTTTATTTACCACATGTAACCAGAAAAGGTGGAGAGCAAAGGATATACAACCCTACGAGTTGAGACTAGTATTCCTGCATGTGTACTCTAACGAAAATTACGTGTCACTCAAATATTATATAATACAGTTTTTTTTAACATTTCCGTGCGTACGTATTATTTCCTCTATAATAATAATAATAATAATACCAGTAGTATCAACAGCAATAGCAATATTAATGCTAGTAATATAAACAACAATAGTAGTTCTTGTGAGCAATAATTATAATATCAATAATAGTTAACAATTATTCCACGAACGCGCGTTGGATATGAGCTTTTAGATAGCGGACGAGGTGCGAAGCACCGAGTCGGCTA
>JAOBRG010136104.1:6339-18974 GCA_027574985.1 Umimayanthus nakama | reverse complement strand
AGTATCCTCCCACTGTGAAACTCAACGGGTGTATTTGTAGCCCTTCTTTTACTAGAAATTCAGAAGGTAGTATTAAAATTCTTGAGCCCCCTTCCCCCTGTTCCTCTCGAAGACTGTTCCACAACAGAAACGATTTGTTACTTTATCAGTATCAGTAATGGCGTGATTCGTCCGTCCACGCGACAATGCGTTGTGGGCGCGTAGGTGACTGGTCGGGTCAATCCGCGGATGCATCAATTCTGTCTTCTTCGCAATTGATAGTCATGCCGGGGTTGTTGCATGCATCAGAGAACTTGTCAACCGGCTGTGCTGCATGGCAGCTTCTGAGACAGCATCGAGGGCACAGCCATCAGCAACGAAAAAGTCAGTAACACTGTTTGTCGAAATCTTGGTTTTTGTTTGAAGCCTCCTGAGATTGAAGATTGATTCATCTGTTCGGTACCTGATGCCTATGTCCATCTCTCTGAATGCACCATTCAGCATGGCCGAGAACATGAGGCTGAACAAGGCTGGAGCAACGGTATAGCCCTGCTTCACTCCTTTGGAGAAAGGGACTTCTCTCCGCAGTCTTGGACTCTGGCCAATTATTATATTCCATCACGGGTTTCGCGTACGATGGAGATGAACTTTCTGGTTCATCCGAAGCACTTCGCCATGATTCTCTAACCTAACAGTGTCAAAAGCCTTGGTCAGACATAGGTATATAGAGTACAATGCAAGTCAGCGTTCTGTTCCTGACACTTCTCCTGAAGCTGTCTAGCAGCAAACACAACTATAATATATCGATAGTCCCGCGTTCTTTCCGAAAGCCGCACTGGCTCTCTGATGTAAGACCTTGCTGGAGATGCGCCACTGATGAGACGATTGGGCAGTAGTCTGGCCAGGGTTTGGCGTGCGATAGAAAGCGGTGAGATTCAACTATGGCTGTCACAGGCCTGACAATTTCCTTTGCATTTGCAATGATGCACAATGGAAGCATCTTTGAAATCTTGTGGGATTGCTTCGTGCTGTCATGTGGGCTAGTAGGGCGTCTGGTATCTAAGCCAGATGCTTGACATTGGATATTAGACATACACTTTTTCTTTATTAAGAACCAGTAAGTTTTGGCTGAGCCTGAGGTTGTTCTTAAGTTTTTCCATACATTTGCTTAAAATTTTAGCCAAATTTCAGCCTCAATGTTCTTATTAAGTTTGTTATTAATAAAAAAGGGTGTATAGCTTTCCAAGTCTCTTTCAAAGTAGGTTTGGCGTCCAGCGTCTCATCAATCGGAGCCTGAGGTAGTTGGCTTCATCGTTAAAGGCAGATGGGGAGTTCAATAAGCTGTCGAAATTTTCAGCCCATCTCTCAAGGGTTTTCTCCTTGTCTGTGATCAATACTGATCCACCGGCGCTGATAAATGGGGAAGCGCCCGCGGTTGTGGGAGGCAGACTTCCTTCAGGCCCTCGTAGAAGTTGTTCATGTTATTCCTGTCTGCAAAGCCCCGGATGAGATGGAGGATGCGCGATGGCTTTGTTTAAAGTGAGAAAGATCACTTTCTCGTCCGAGACCATTTGTATCCAGCGGCAAATTAGGCAAGTTGATAAAATAATAGCCGAAGATGTAAACCTTGCTGGTTCGAAATTCTGCTCCAATTATTTTTATGGTTCAAGTATTAATGCAGGTTTGTAAGCTACAAACGGGGAATTTTCTTCAAATGCCCGCAGAAAACTAACGACGAGTACAATTAAAAATCCCCACCACGAAAAAAAGCAAACAGTGTTAAATCTGATATACTAACTACAGGCGGAAATTAAAAAGAAATGATAGCCTCTTTGACATCTAGAACTAGAAGTTTAAGGATTAGGTTTGTGTTATGATGCTCGCATTCGCATACAATCAAAAATATTTGAACAAACTTTTAACCAAATAAATTAATAGCTAATTGCATAAGCTTTTGTCGTTTTAAACGTTTGTGGGTGTCCGATGCGTATTAACGAAGTTACCTACGGAAAACTTAGGACACTGCTCAAGGCGAACGATATCCTTAATAACAAATCAAAGGAACGGTTGAAACGGACAAGTATATATATTGTACGCTAAGCAGTTGGAAGCACTAAACTGAGGAGCTCGGAAGTTATCGGCTCTGAGAACAGGAGCGACAAAGAGAGAAAGCCTGACAAACTCTATGAAGTGTACAGCTTTTTCAAAAAAGGTTGTCATAGTAAATAGTCGATACTGGAACCGAAAGGAACTGTGGGGTTCCTTACCTCACAATTTATTACTGTCATAGCATTAAAAACTATTAAAACTGCAAAATTAAGAGTTCTGGGTCATCATAATGTAACGGCCGTACAGTAACAAACTTCACGGGTGCATTATCAGTCATTATGACTTTATCCAAAGTTCCTTTCGGTTCCAGTATTGACTATTGACTATGACAACCTTTTTTGAAATAAATGTACAAGTGAAAAGGTATTACTAGTTAAACTAGTAAATGGTTTACCTACTGCACACTATTAAACATATATAATGGTTTAAATAGTGGTAAGTTGTGGTGCTCTAATGAATATCCCAAACAATACCTTGGCTTCTGAGCGTTAGCTCTAGAAAGGAAACGGGACCACACGGAGACTGAAAGAGAAAATTCTCCGACCCCGGCGGGATTCGAACCCATGATCCACGGAATTGGTCAGCGTTGCTCCACCAACTGAGCTACTGAACAAGGCCAGATGGGAGCTGGTCGTGGGAAATTAAGATGGCAAACTTGCAGCAAATAAACACGCACGTGAAGGGGTATACAGTATGTTTATAAGGTTTTGTCATTGAGCACTATCAGACATATATAGTGGTTTAAATATGACAAGTTGAAGAGCTCTAATAAATATCCTAATCGGATACCGTCTGAGCGATAGCCCTAGAAAGGAAATGGGTCCACACGGAGAAAATCTCTGATCCCGGCGTTATTCGAACCCACGACCTTCGGAAAAGCTCACCGTTGCTCTACAACACAGCAAAGGTAGTGATATCGTTAATGCAATCCTTACTCTTGATACCAGATCACCAGAAGAAACTAGCTTGCTAAAGGCCAGCAGCTAAACGAGAGTTGCCACTGGTTCCCAGGCCTGGCTTAGCCTAGGGTATGAAATCTTGTTTGCAAAGTTACATACTGATGGAACTTACTTATTTCTTACAAACCACCCGGGAAGAAAGGGAGAGAAGCAATAGACAAATCAACAACACACTCACAAGCTAACGCAGTTACTGCTCAAGGACAATTTTCTTTAGTTATAAATACATATTATTTCTTTCTTAGTTTCCTGGTCTATACAATATATATCTGTTCAAGTTTAAATACGAAATACCCTTGAGAAGTATGCAGTGTAAGTCTGACCAACTACCGTGGTCATTGCGTTTGCTGAGTAGATTTGTCCATCGGGGGACGAGCTCTCCCTCTCCAATACATTACCCAGTCTGCAAATTTCGGCCTCAGTCACAATGACAGAAAGACACGCAAAGGATCATGGTAATTGATCATAGGTCAATTGGTGGTTATACCAAATTACAGGTTCATTAACTGATTTAGAAGCCCAATTGCAACCAAAATTCCAGAGCATTTACTATTTTTTGTGTTTATCGTTTGCTGTACTGTAATACGTTCAACCAAACCACAGTTGTCCTCCTCCACTTAAGGTTACCGTTCACCTTGACCAGTGTTTTCAGTTTTTCGTGTGTAACCTCGTTAAATACGCAGCTTCAGTTTACCCCATTTGTATTGTGTTAATTGGTGTTAGTACCGTTTGCGCTCCAATTCCGCCCTGGCGATTTCTGATTGATTTTTGCGGGCATTTGAAGAAAATTCCCCATTTCCAGCATACAAAACTGCACTGTTTGAGTCATAAAAATAATTGGAGCGGAATTTCAAAACTCGCCAGGACGGTTTTCATCTTCAGCTATTATTTTAAAAGCTTGCCAAACCTTACGGCACGATGTTTAAAATTGAGGGAGCATTGATCCTTTGCATTGTCGCGGCAGTTTTAGCCAAAACATATCTCGAGAAATTCACTCCTTAAGTACGCAGTACGTCATACAATTTCACGTCCGGTAAAAACATTCGTTCGTAATATCTCGCATACTATTAGACGTATTGAAAAAAAAATGTTACTAAAAGTTCATTTATTGTATACTTATATTCTGCAAAAATCTCACTTTAGTTCGATATTTTGTTCCCTTCCAACATGAATTCTTAATAGAGCGAACTGGTTATGAAACTCTTTTTCTCTTTTGTTCGTTAGCCTTGACCGTGCGCAGCATACAAATGCTACTGGAATGCATGTGAACAACGAGTAAAAACAAAAATTACGCCTCACACGTGCAAAACTTAACCATGTGCATGGCTACGGTTTGTTCAACATAAAACAAGCAGCTCTCTACATCCAATTTCAAGTTTGCTAAATTCTCAACCAGTTAGTTCTATTGACTATAATCTCCACTACTTTTTCATATCCAAACGGAAGTTTGTAATACACGACATTCAAAAAATTTCACCAAAAATAAGTATCTCTTTTTAAACGCATAATAGTTATTCAATCTTCCGCTACCGATCTATTTTACGCCCTTGTATCCCATGGTGCTTTGCAAACTGTCTTCGAAGGCCTGTTTGTAACCAAACCTCGTTCCCACGGTCCGCCAGAAGGAGGACCCTGGGAACGAGGTTTGTAACCGTGATATTTGCCAGCGTTTAATAAAGTGTTCATTTCATCATACCTCAATGGGTCTTTAAGCCTGATTCACGCTTCTGAAATAAGAATAAGCACAATCATAAGAAGTTTGAATAACAGGGGGAAAGGTAAAGGAACGCGGGGCGTGAGCTTGTTTCTTCTCGTCGCAAACCTTGCTGTCCGCTATCTTTTCCTTTGTTGTTCATATTCCTTATGCTTGTTCTTACTTCCCTCGTGTGGACCACGATAAAAGACTTACAAGCCATTTAGCAGTAATAAAAATTACAATAGCTTTACTGTGTGTAAGGCCTGATTGGTTTAAAACACGATAGTAGGTTGAACCGGCACAGTTATTTGAAGTTTCGACAGTTTCTTCGTGACTGTTTTTAAATTAAAAGTTGTTATTACAAAAGAGATATAAACTGGCTTTCCATAAACAGGGTTTGATGAACCTGGAAGATTAGGTTTCCAAGCGACTAGAGTGTTTAATATCGCACTCATCGTGGTTTCCCAACCTACCGCGTGTTGACATCAGGCTCCGTCATATGAAAAACCAAATTATACATGTTTTTCTTAATTTCAAGAAAACAGAATAACAGCGAGATGTAAAACTATCTTAATTTTTAAAGCACTCTTGGATGTCGATGCGACAAAGCATTTTGAATTTAAACATTAACTTACAAAACACTTAGGGTGGAAATGGAATTTTAAGCATTATTTGGCTCCTTGCCCTTTATACTACCGTAGTATTCATCTTGAAAACTAAGCATCTTATACAGCTTTTCCAGACAGCGATAGTTCCATTTTACTTTTACTCTGAGTCTGATTATTTTCAAAACAATTGTCTGTGACCAACGGGAAAAACAGGCAGTATTCCTGCATGTAACCGTTCAACACCTACATAGTTTGAAAGACATGCACTCACAGGGACGAATTGCACGTGACTTCGAAAAAGACAGCTCTACAAATAATAACGTAACGAAACTGAAAGAAAAAGATAAAAAAGAAATTTGCTGATCCTTAACATACATTACATTAACAACAAAATGAAATATACAGAACGTAATATTAAAACAATGCCGCGAAATGCCTTTTGTCTAAGCCTCCATGATTTGTCCCAACTGCTGGCCACGCTCGTGTTTGCACCGAGCTCCTCGCCTGATATTAGTTTGCCTTTCCCCGAAGTCCTGTTGGGTGTAAGTGTATCCTGGACTTAAATCAGGATTTTGTCCTCTGGGAATTTCAATCCTTTACATTTGTTGATTTGTTGACTGTTTCTTGGGGAGGTTCCTCAGAGGACAATTCCCCAGATGTAGCTGATGCAAATCTTTCCAGTCTACGTCGCCTAATTTCATTACTGTCAGAGGGTTCCTCAGACAAGACGGTCGAGGCTCCTATACTCTCAGGCCCCTTGGCTCCTTCCTCAGTAGAAGGGACCTTAGGCGCAGGGGCCGACGTGGATGGCGCCTCCGAAGGTGCCAGTGGAGTGGAGCTGGGTGTGGGGTTGATGGAGGTGGATGAATTGGAGGAAGTGGATGCTTGGCTAAAGGACAAAAAGAGACAGTTACTTGCGTAAAATAAAACTCGTGGAGCAAGGCAAGGTGACGCAAGATATCCATGGTGTCGATAATAGAATTCACAGGCAACAAAATAATTTAGAACATGCTTATGATTGCTTTACGTAAATGTATGGTTAAAATTAATGTTGTTATTAAAAGCTTGTTAATTAGTGGCACAACTGATAGCTCGTAATCATTTACTAAAACAGCAGTTTTCAAAATGAAAGATGTGCGTCTCAAAACCGAAAAATATACTTTCAAATCATCTTGTTAGACATTAATTTAGCGTACAAAACTAGAAAAAGACTTAAAAGGCCCGTGTACAATTGGATCAGCAAGTCACAGTGAGATAATCATGTACTTTGCCTAGTCACAGAAAACCAGCAACTTGCGCTTGGAACCTTTTGTTTTGGAAATTTGCGTTTTGGTATATTTTATGTTTAGTGAACCATACGGTAATAGTTGTGTAAAAAAGGATTCCTAAATTGTGCTTTGGACAGAACAATATAACGAATTTAGAACGATTTCAATTAACTTGCAGTTTGAAAAAGAACATTATCTTTGTTTTGCAGTTGTCTACTTAAGGTGTTAAGAGCCATTTGATACCCACCTTTGAGCATTGACTATCTGAGCATATTGGTTCATCTGTAGAATGGCTGTATCCAACAGTGAATGAATGTTCCTTAAAAGTGTAATTCTTGCTTCAACATTCTGTCTTTCCTGACCCTCCATTGCTCTCAACTCTTCTTCACTTAAGGATGACAAATCACTGCTGGGCGGTACTGGTGGGGGACCAAATGGCATTCCTTGGAAATGTTTCAAAACACATTATCACATCAACTGAGGTAAAAAATATTTGAAAGTTTGAAAACTGGAAAACGAAACATGAGAAAACAAAAAAAGGTAACTTTGACGGCCTACCAGATGTTATCTTCAAACTAATTTAGGACATAAGGCAACTATAATTTTTAAGAAAAATCATTTTGAGCAACATAATATAGAAACATTTCAGCTTTGTTTTTCTTCCCCTGTTGTTAATCATTTGAGCAATTATCGAGAAAAACCTTGTAAAACCAGCTGTAGAAACACTTCTAGATGCTGATCTGTAGTTTGACTGGTGTTGTAACACATTCATGCAAGTATTATGTTTAATTTCAGCAAAGACTGTTATAGGATCAAGCCTAACAAGAAATAAAATCAATGCAGTTGTCGTTTCGGTCACTTACCAAACATTGGAGGTGGCATCATGAAGGGCATTGGTGGAAACATAAAAGGTGGGGGCACTCCAAAGCCTGCCATCTGCTCACCTGCATTTGATACACCCAGCTGGGCAGCCTGTGACACTGTAGCGTTCATAACAAAGTTAGGGATCGGAAGTTTTCCAACTTTTAGGGGAGCACTAGTTGACATTCTTGTAAGTGGAGTTACAACTACACATATATCAGTAAAACACAACACTTGCAAAACAAAGCTATTAATACTTTATTAGTTTCATTTATAAGTATGTACAATAAAATAAAATACACCATTTACTACACTAATGTAGTACTGAAACAATAATAATTATTGTTTCAGCACTACAATAGTGTAGTAATGGTGTAATATATTTTATTGTACTTTGTTGAGTGGATGTTGGGAGCTGGTACCCATTCTAACGAGCTATACTTGCTCATGTTTAAAATGCTCAACTAAAGAAAAACAAGTACAATGGAAAAAAATCGCAAGCTGAGATTAAGATGGGGGTCAATAGAATTAGTCATATCACAGCTATTCTGGCTTGTAAAGAGACTTTTAGATGTACCAAGAAAACTTTTAAAACCTTCACCTAGTTAAAATATTACAGTTTATTCCGATGCCAACACACACATTGGCAGGAGAAGAAACCAGTAAGCCTGGAAAAAAAGTATAATATTTGATGTGGACCATCCCAACTCAAACTTATAGGAACCAAACAGGAATTGAACTGTGGTTGCATCTTTTGAGTGCAAGGCTCACAAGGGTTCCACTGATTGTGAAATTCAACACTATTCCCCTTTTCTCCACAGCAAGTCCTGGAACACCCACAGCATAAATCTCTAAGCCACAACTTGACTCTCACTTTACAGCAGATTTTGCTTTTGAGAAGGAAAGATCAAAAAAGTAAAAAGTGGGTTCATAACCTTGATACCTAACAGCTGTGTGGGGGTGTTGACAACTCTTTTTACTTCAACCTACAAATAGTACTAGTATCATAGACAGTGCAAGTTGTCAGAAGTTTTTACCTGATGACGTAGGAACAGTGCCTGTACTGGTGCTGGGTGTGGTCGGTGTTGGGGTAGTGGGTGTCTGTGCGGGTTGCGGTGGTGGCACAGGTGGGGGCATACCCATTGGTGGCCATCCAGGAAACATTGCAAACGGAGGTGCCACTGGCTGACCTAACCAACAGTCAATAAACACCAGCAGTCAGTCAATGCAGTGCAACTTTATATGGGTACACAAACTTCAAGGAAATTTGTGTTACTGATTTTCTTCAATTTAAGAACCCCTCCATGTTAACTTGTCCTCTCTTTTGACATTAAGATTTATTAGAACATAGCTGGCAATTTTTCGCGCGCTTTTTGTATGGCACGAGCGTGCATCTAAATCTCAATAGACGCATGCCCATGCTTCTATCAAATCGCGTGATTGAATTCAACCAATCAAAACGCTCACAATAGTTCGCCTCGTGCCACTCAAACGCTTCTCTCGTGCTCTCCCACTCGATAGACGCACGCCAAGCATGGACCATTTCTAAAATTGAAATGAATAGTATGTGTAGCAGCGAGTTTTGCTGATACTTTGCTCAAACTTTTGGGTATTTTGGACTTGACAAAGAAAGTCACTACGGATAAAAGGTTACGCTTTTTTCCAAACAAATGCAATTGGTATTTTCACAAAATGTTGGACAGTGTGATCTCTGTAATAAAGATCCCAACTTCTAGATAATACTATTCAGAAGGCCAACATAAGAAACTAGGAACATCTGTGTTCTGTCATCGGCCATACTTTCTTTACAAAATTATGTGCTTTAATATTTTCATACAATGTAAAACTACTAACGTTAAGTAATAATTATTGCAAAATGGCTAAAAGCAGTTTAAAACCAAATGTGTTGCCAGCCAGGGTTTTAAACTCCTTTAGTTCATAAAAACTTTAACAAAAATAGTGCAGAATGAGCTATAAAAAATACCAAACGTACTTGTCAGTTAGTGGAGTGAGAAAAAAAAAACAAGGCAAATAAAGAAAACAGATAATTCTTTTAGTTTATATGCACTCACCATTTGCCATTGGATTCATCATAGCTGGCTGCTGAGGGGGTACCAGGGGGGTCTGTGTTGGTTGCTGGGGTGGAGGGGGTCTCAAAACATCCATGCGACAAGTTGGACAAGTTTGCTGACGTTGAAACCATGACCTCAGACAACTTGTGTGGAAAATGTGATTGCATGGGAGCTTTTTGCAGCCAGTTGTCATCTCTTCTCGGCAAATGATACAAACATTATCCCCCTGGGATAACTCCTCAGGAGTAGCATCTGGATACCTGTTATAAGAGAATAACAACAAACAGTGAGCTATTTCAATGAGCCACCTCCTCCGTAGGTTTGTCCTTCTTCATTCCAGATGCCACCGTGTCTGCCTAAGCAGTCATGCATTACATTTATAATCTTTTGTTGAAAGATGCTGACCACCTCCATCTTCCAAAAAACCTGCTCCTACAAATCCTTTTGAGAAGGCTGTATCAGTCTGCATGCATGTAGTGTAATGTAAAATACATATGTAGAAACCATAAGCCAGCACACTCGTCTCTGTGAAAAGAGACCAGCAACAGTTCTCTTTAGTCAAGTGACTTTTTGTACAACTGAAATTTTTAGAGGTTTATGTAATAGCAAAAAAAACCCTAAGGAGATCCTCAACTTAGAGACAGCTCCAAATTAAACCAGTGGAAAGTTACTTGTACAGGCCCAGACTTCAAACTGCACAGTCTTCCAAAGTAAAGAATGTCTGGTTACTGGATAAAACCAAACAAAATCTTTACTACTAAGGTACATTTTAAAATGTAACAGTTTGTGGACCATGGTACTATCAGATTCTATTGCCAACAATTGGAATGAAAACTGCAACTGCTACTTGTGTAAAACTAGTCCAGTAAATGTACACTCTGTCTTGATGTGGGTTAAGGATAGGTAAACTTTTGCCAAGTGGTTTACTGCATTAAGTTGATTCAATGTCAAGGTACTTTGCATTGATTTACAGTCAAAACTTACAATGTATTCATATTTGAAATGGCACGCCTTGACATAATGACATCGCAAAGAGATTTCTTGAAGCTTCTGCAACACAAAGCAAGAGCATTTAGAATGAACGTAGAATATTTAAGGTTAACTTTACAATCAATGACTATATATTAGTAGTATAATTATATATACAGTTTACCGACTAACTAAATTTTTTTCACTATTTTTTACTATGATTTATTTAATAATGCTCGTTTGTGTTTTGAATGAGCCTTGTAGTTCTTGAGCCACACTTGATTACATAAAATATTGTATATTGTATTGAGTCGGCTATCATTAGCTCACATCCAACAAGTGAGAGTGGAATAATTGTTTTATTAAATACCAAACACTCAAATTTTAGGCAACTTTGCGGAAAAATTTTCTGTGATAAAAATGTTAGTTTCCATATTTGGACATACTACAGTATATAGCATATATACTGTGAGTAGTGAACCAATCAGATTACCAGAAATTCTTTATCCAGTGTTTGGTGTTTAATAATATTAATTATATAGTAAATTACTCTCTATATATCTTTCCGTAGAACACTGCATTTCACACTGCGTTTCACACTGCATTATTTCTCTCCTTTATTTACCAGAACAGAGTCACCACCACCACCTTGGATAGCGAGTGCTGTTTAATACTTCTAATCCTTTCCATAACTACAATAACACACAGTCTATTCTTCTATATCATGTTGGCTTGTTTGCTGTGGTAAATCCTGCAATGGTTCCTGATTGGATCAAACTGCCTCAACCCAAGGTGTAAATTATGATGAAACTACCACAAAGTGCTTAGACACATACTATGTCTGTACAACCAAACTTTGTGAATTTTCCATGACCTACCGTGACTTTACTTTACAAAATCCAAAATCAAGATTATGTCCTAAAAATTGATGACTTGTCAAAGACTTTAACTTTTATGATCATAAAACATGATCAAGCACGGTGAAACTGTGAGCCATATCCTTTTCATAATAATTTACAACTAAACATTCAAATACAGATTGAAGTGTTTAGTGTAGTTTTATACCCAACATCAGCAAATGGAACTTACCTAAGAGTGAGATACATGGGCCTGATAGCAAAGAGAGGGAAAGTGTGGACCTTGATCATAATCACCATAAAACAGGAATATAGCACAGCTTTGATAAAACCTGCCACAAAACACATGTCATTTCCATTAAAAAGCTGTCAAACAAAAGTAATTTTAAGATATGAACAGGGCTCTTGTAACTGTACAAATGCATAACTTTCTTACAGCTGGTCCTAGAGGGCATCCAGCTGTTTCCTGGGATTCCCTGGGCCCCCTTACAGCCAGGCCCAGATGGCATCCAGGTTTTGCTAGGGATTCCCTTGGCCCCCTTACAGCTGGTCCTAGATGGCATCCAGGGTGTGCTAGAGATTCTCTGGGCCCCCTTACAGCTGGTTTTAGATGCTAGGGATTCCCTGGGCCCCCTTACAGCTGGTCCTAGAGGGTATCTAGGTTGTGCTAGGGATTCCCTGGCCCCCCTTACAGCTGATCCTAGATGGCATCCAGGTTGTGCTAGGGATTCCCTGGGCTCCCTTACAACTGGTTCTAGAGGGTATCCAGGTTGTGCTAGGAATTCCCTAAGCCCCCTTACAGCTGGTCCTAGATTGCATTCAGGTTGTGCTAGGGATTCCTTTGGCCCCCTTACAGCTGGTCCTAGATGGCATCCAGGTTTTGTTAGGGATTCTCTGGGCCCCCTTACAACTGGTCCTAGAGGGTATCCAGGTTGAGCTAGGGATTCCCTGGGCCCCCTTACAGCTGGTCCTAGATGGCATCCAGGTGTTGCTAGGGGTTCCCTGGACTCCCAGCTGACCATATAGGGGTACCCCAACAGTTACTGGGAGTCACTGGAACTCCTACACAGCTGGCTGTTGTGGTTACCCCATTGGTAACTGGGAGTCTGAGACCCAATACAGCTGGCCATAAGGTGTACCCCGATGGTTATTGAGTCTCTGGGGACCCTTAAAACTGGCCATAGAGGGTACTCCAATGGATATTTTGAGTCTCTGGTACCCCTTACACCTGGCTGCTGTTGTTATCCTATTAGTTAT
>JAOBRG010135993.1:0-18974 GCA_027574985.1 Umimayanthus nakama | reverse complement strand
TTTTTAAAGTCCCACCCAGCAGGGGTAGGAAGAGACAGAAGTGATTTTACCCCCAGCAGAGATTATAGGAAATTCTTCGCATTTTTGGAAGCTTTTCTTTCCCAGTCAAAAGTAAACTAAATTGTAGTTCTTTGGGCGGAAATTCTATTTGTATTGCAAGAATAGTGTGTTGGCTACCTAACATGAGTCCTTTGATCACTGTAGCATAGCAGTAGAGTAAGGGAGGGAGGGGTGGAGTGGGTTCAGGGTTTTTTATGGGGCAGCAGGTGGAAAGGGGTTTAAGAGTTTGTCTAAGGAGGTAAAGGGGTGGGGAGGGGATGTGGGGTGGTCACACATTTAGGGGGTACAGGGGTGGAGGAGTTAAGGGTTAGTCTTGGGGGTATCAGGTGAAGAGAAATGCATGCAGGTTAAGAGGTGAAGGGTTGCTGATAAGAGTTAGAGGGCACCAAAATGGGTAGATGGTTGATTTGAATGAGTAGAGGGTAGGGAGGATTGGAGGTTTGGTTTTTGAATGAAGAAAGGTGGGGAGAAGGTAGAGGTGCGACCTTACAAGGTACATAGGTGGGAGGGAGATGGAATTACCAGGTAGTCTTATAAGTTTTCAATCAGAATTGCAAGGAGATTTAAGGTCACTTGGTTCTATGAGGGAGTCAAGCCAAGTAGAGATGTAGGGAGGGGGTAGAGGAAAGGTCTTACAAAGACGAGGGGTGGAAAGCAGAGGGGAGGGGGGAAGGTAGATGCTGGTAACTCTCTCACAAGCAAATACAGAGAGAGACACACACACACATTTTCAAAATTAGTTTCAGTTGGCATTTTAATACCTGTCTGACTACTGTTTTTATGAGCCTGTTAGCAGCCTGTAGGTCCTCTGGGTGTTTACTCTGCAGCAGTCGGGCTAAAAGCTAAGATTGGAATTCAAGAGCAATAGTGTCAATCAGTTTAAAATATTTGACTCAATAGTTCCTCACTCACTGTAGACAACTATAAAATAGTTGTACATGGATTTCTATAGAGAACTTATATTAATAGATAGAGGGGCATCCAATTGCATATTTTTCAAAATTAAAAATCCATATTAAATTTGAAGTATCTTTACTTACCTTTGATTTTTCCTCATCGTTAAAGATACCATCCTGTTTTGGATTTGGTGATGGTTTCTGCTATTTACAAAAGGATACTTCTTAGTTCAACTTTGAGAAGCAACAAATAGTACCACTGATACAATTTATGATCCAAGAAAACATGATCTGCAAGCTAACTATAGTCATCAGTAAAGTGGTGAGCTATGTGCAAGGTAACATAAGGTAGCCATTCCTGAGAAATGATAGCTGTGACCTCGTTTTTAGCTCACCTGTATGTTCACATACTCTTTGTGATCAGAAATTGATTTTCTTTGAAATGGACAAAGAATGGTTGTACACTTATTTTTCTCACTTTGCTTAATTTTTCATAACCCTAATTCTGACTCACTACTTCAGCTTCACATGAGTGTCATTTTCAAGCTACTTTAATTTTATTTTTAATTACCATTTGCTTTAAATTGTTGAGGACAACCCTGATGTCAACGCAACTCATACTTACTGCTTCCATGTATGGATCGGCTGGATCCTCAAGCACAACACCTGATGAGTTCAACAAGATTCACAGTAAATTAGTACTTATTCCAAGTTCTGATCAGAATTGTTTTATTTAATAGTTGAAATTGTACGTCGAATGCAAAAAAAAACATTTGAGTGTTGCTTCTGATGGCTTAAGAACATTTGATATTATAAGCAGAAAACAGTTTTTCTCACTCGTTAAGGAGTATGGGATGATTGGGGACTTATCTGGGGGCATAAGGGTTAAGTCGTAACAAAAACAAGCAGCTTTTTGTTGTACCTTTACAACTTTTTCCAACCAGCAAATCCCTGGTGCCAAAGTTTAGATATGTCAGTAACTGCATAGTTTGAGGTAGATCCACATTAGGATCCTGGTTGCAGAAATCCCATATTTGTTTTTGTAATTGCTTGAGATGAAACCGAGATTGCACTACATGTATTGGTATGTGGTAGTTTAGATATTAAACAAAGGTCAAGTGCACCTTGTTTCTTGACATCTCCCAATCATGTGTGAGAAGTACCTTCGTAACCTACACACTTTTTCTTCAATAAGAACCAACTAAAGTTATAAGAACACTCAGGCTGAGATTTGCCCAAAAATTAAGAACAAGCTAAGAACATGCACCAGGCTGAAATTTTGATCAGAAAAATTTAAGAAAGTTTATTTAATTCTAGTTCACAGAATGAGACACACATGTTTAAAAGATCTGTTAGAATTAGCTGGGTCATCGAGCACTGGAAGAGTGATAAGCAACCTCTTGACATTCGCGGACAATGTATAGACAGTGTCAAACTTTCTCGCATCAGTACAGCAGTATTAAATGATAGCAAAAATGTGTTTCTTAGTGTCGTTTTATTGTTCCGACTGGAATTTCCAGAAAATACGAACAATTTAAGAACAATTTGAGGCTGAAATCACCAAAAAATTAAGAACAGCCCAGGCTGAGCTGAAAGTTACTGGTTCTTATAAAAAAAGCATGTAACATATTATTGTAAAATGTCAGGGAGAGTACCCTGCTTTTTTTGTCTTTTTCGATTGTTGCTTGTTTTATCTTGCATATGAAGTAAGACTTTCAGTAAAGCCAACAAAACAAAACAAAATATTTTTCATGCTTGGAGACTTTGCATTAATGAAGACTTACCAGGGGAAAAGAAAAGCAGTTACAGTGAAGTCAATTATCAACATTGGCCCAACATTCTATTTACTGGTCTGAAAGAAACATGCAGCAATTGGCATAGACCAACCAACAGGGCTCAAAATAGTGAGTTGCCACTGGCAGATAGCAGGTTGTATTCAAAAAAATGACAAGTGAAAAAATAAATTATCAGCCAAAATTTACAGATTTTTTACAAGTACTTAAACTTGCTTTTCTAAAATTTAGTGATATGGCATCAGCAATAATGAATAAAGTTTTTTTTTTCAAGCCCTGAGGAGATGATGATGATGTTGATATTCATGAGTGATGATGATGTTGATATTCATAAGTGATGATAATGATGAATGATGATGAGTGATAATGACCAGTGATCACGATGATGATGGGTAATGAAGATGATGAGTGATAGTGACTGATGATGGTTGATAAGTGATGAATGATGATGGCGATTGATGGTGAAAGATGATGAGTGATGAGGATAAGTTATGATAACTGAGTGATGTCAATGATGAATGGTGATGGCCGATGATGAGTGATGAGGGTGGTGAAAGATGATGAAGCCCAAGAATTCCTCACGGTGGTTGTTTGATACCTACTTTAGTTAGGTCTGAGCTTTCTAGAGAAAATATAGATCTACTACTTGTACTTTGGAATACTCACGGAAATGCAACAGACTTTCACTTGCTTGCAAAGAAAGTAACACCTTAACTAAGTCTGAGACAATCTACTTTCTAGGAGACAGTGTTCGCAGTTAGTACTAAGAATTGGAAAGCCTTTCTCGGTTTGCTAGTGATGTCATAAAAATCTCAAATCTAAAATATTGATGTTGCAAAGCTCTGGCTGTTTTAAGTTTTGAAACTCTGTTGTAACAGTATAAGAATTCCCAGGAGGTTTGTGCTGAAAACAGTGTTTTGTTTCAGTCAGACTACTAGATGTTTGAATTTCTTAACCACTGGTTATTAACATAATCATGCAAGTTCTGCTGGTCATGAATGAAAATCAATAAATTTATGAGCATTGAAATGTTGAAGGTTGTGGAAAATACTCAGAAATCACTTTAAGTGCAATTTGAGGCACAACCAAATCAACTGTAGCTGAAATTATCCATTGCCAAAGACTTTCTTGTTTTGGCTGCCATGTTGATGTTGTTGAAAGGAACTCCATGGAGGCTTCTGTAGGAAGCTTAAAATGACTAATATCATCCTAGTTTGTGACAACATGTAGGTTAGCTCAGATTTCCTCTATGATGACATCAGTGCAAACCAAGAATATCATCCATTTAAGCAAAAAATTCCAGTCAACTAATGTCCAAACCTTGTTGTTTCAACATCTTGTATGCTTCAGCAACTTTGATTTCATTTGGTAATCCTTTGCTCCACATAAACATCAACTCAATGATCTTCTTTTTCACTGCTTCAGCTGTATAGTTCCCTTCATACTGTAATTTGAAGCGAGGTAATTTGATTAGAAATTGTGGTAAAGTTTAGTTGTTACAAAAATAATATCAGACAATGGAGATCAGAATATGCAGGAAACAATCACAGACTCAAGATCAACTATCCTATTTGAGGGAGAAACAAAAAATATTTCAAAATTCAGTAAGTAGTTTTCAGAATACACTATACCATCATTTATTTTGGAAGATTTTACCATTTTGCACCACTTTTCCCTCTATACTATTATTCAGGATTTTGAACATTTAGCATTAAAAGCTTTACCTAGCATCAGGTACAAAGGCAAACCCCCATTCCCCTTAATTTTAAACCAGAAGTTAATTTTAAAAAGAGTAATTTTGTTAAGTTTAATGCAGTGATTAGCAGTGCTGTTGCTAGTGTAAGGCAGGGAAGGCAAATGTTCTCCCCCCCCCCTAAGTTTTCAGTATAGCTACATGTATGACCCTGCATACTACAGGGCTCATTTTAACGCTGCTATGCAGGCTATTAAAAGAAGAAATTAAATGAAGACTGTCAAATTCACAAATAAATTCACCTTGAGAAACACCACAACCATTTTATCCAAAACTTGCAATATCAGATGAAAGTACTCACATTTTGTAAGATACTTGTAAGTCTATGATATTTACAAGAAACTATCTTTTTTTAAACGCAGTTGCTATAAACACGCAAACAACTATCTGAAACAATTTAGTGTTTTAAAGTTACCTTTGTTGAAAGAAGCTTGATAAGTTCGTTTAAAAACCGATATTTTCCCACCTCTTGGTGGAATTTTCTGCCACAGTTTTGCACACAAGTCTCGATGAGCTGCAAAATACATCAGGTACCTATCACTATTAAGTCAGGGGGCAGGGGGGGGCAAGGCAACAGTGGGACATCTGAACCCAGACAAGCACTTCTTTTCCAGTTCCCAATCCAGACACAAATGCTAATGAACAGATAGATCATTCACAGTATGAACAATCTAATATAATTGCATTTGAGCAAAGCGATAATGCATACAATTTTGACTGGGCAAATGTTTGAAGCCGGGATACTTCCAGAATTTGGTTTCTGGTTTCCTTTTGGCATCCCCTCAGATTTTCTCAGGGGCTTGACAGGTGCGAACAGCCTTCCGGGTGCTTCAGATTGCGGTGGTAAACTATCTTAAGCAATGTAACAGAAAGGTTTTCATTCACACACTGTTCTAGGATGTTTGAACCAATTGAATCAAGCTTTTACATTGGCTGGAGTGTCCATTTTGTTTGTCAGCACATCGGCTGTGTAAACTGGTGTTCACTTTGTTTGCCGAGTTTGTTTTCTTTGTCAGCACATCGGTTGTGTTCATTTAATTTTTTCATTTATGCTAACATTACATCTTCATTTAGATAGGCATTTCATTTTGTTCGTCGGCACATCGGCCGAATCGTTTTGTTGCACAAGAAAATCGGTAGCTGTCATTCTCAGAAACACAAAGGCAATAGGTCTCGAAAGTTGCAATTTTTGAAAAATATTAGTGCCGAGCGAAGCGAGGCAGAAGGCCAATTCACGAGCCTGGGCCGCTTAACTAGATTGTAAACATACTTTGTGTCATGCGATATCAATTAGTGTGTTTATTTCCGGTTGTTTAAACTGACAGATAGGAAACATACAATGACTGTTTTGTTTATCAAAAAACATATTGAAAACTTTTTCCTGAATCTTTTTAACCAGCGAGCCATTTTATTTTTCCTCCTCTTTATTTATATTTCCCTCCCTCCCCAAAAAAATGAGCCAGCTCACATAATACCCAACTCCTGACAAAATGTTAATGATTACTTTAGTCCGGCTTAGTGTAGACCATCAGTCGAACGCACTTTCTAACTGACAGTTATGCTAGTAGTAAAATATCCCCATCATGGGCAGTTAAATGCTTTCACATCCCCCAAATAATATATTATGTCTCTATGTAGGGGATGGCTCCCCCTTCAGGCATACATGTATATGTAACACTGATAGCAGCACAAAAAAGCTGCATGTATATCTTTTTTAATTTGGCCTAGAATATAGAAAGCAACAACACCAAAAAAGCAAAAAAAAACATGAAATAAAAAAATCAACCAGCAATAGCAATATTGATCACTCACTGTTAATCTCACTGATCAGCTGATGAACAACAAATCAAACCGTGACTCGTGAACGAAATGCAACGTTCGACTTGCGCGGCTCTCGGGGGAGCTAACATTTCGTTGTTTATTTCCTCGGCTTTATCATCACATGTAAGTTTTAGCTTTAAGAGCATGTTGCTTACAGTACATATTATTTCGACATAATACTTTAACTTATACTTACAGCAAGGCCTGACAAAGCAACTCTCTCGTCTCTACGCTTCACTTTCTCAACGATGTAGCGCAGGGCGATTGCTGGCCTAAAAGAGAGAAAGAAAATATATTTCTCAGACCTTAGAAAGGAAAAAATATGTATGACACGAGCCTGTATTGATTTTAAGAATAAATCTTAACAACATTGTGATAGAGGTTGTTCCAATAGATTTAGTAGTATTGACATTGTCCCTTTCATTCTTACCCATCCATTTCTCGATTCACTCTGTCCCAAACCGGCGCATGGTAATCCACCCCGTCACTACTCCTCGTCGGGTCTGTGGCTTTATCTGAACACGAACAAAATATACTATTCAGTAACAAAATTTTAAAAATAAACTCGGAGAAGAAAGCCTTGTTCCGGTACCTATCAGAGACTCCAGAGTGCATGAGTAACTCTCCGCCATCTTGATTTCCTGGTTCCGAGTAGATGTGCAGTGCGCATGCGTAGTTCGAGCCCTCAATAAACAAGTTCAGCGGTGTTACCTATTGCTTGACAAGATGGCGTCCGAAATTGGAGGATTTCAGACTCTTTTAGTGAAATTGAACGAGAAATGCCGATCTTGTCACGTTCTTTACTATAAAAAACACACAGTAAGACGAGAGGACTCGAACACACCTCCAGACAAAACTATTTTTGCTGTAAATATCCCTCCCTACTGCACAAAGGTGAGATTTTTGTTGGCCCACGTGTTTAGTGTTGTGTTTCCAAACCACGAATGTTTTGACACAGGCATTTTAAAATAACTGGAAATAAACACTAACTGTTTTGATTTGGGGAATTTTTTCTAACTGTGGGGCAATTTGAAGTGATGCTCTTGGCATCTGACTTAGTAGGACACTCCTAATCCTTTGCTTTAATGTCAGTTTAGTTTCAAATATTAAGTTAACACGGTATTAATAATTATAAAAACGAAGTTACATTGTTACTCTAAACCGTAATCCGCAAAGGGTTTGAGCCCATCAATGCAGATGGGTTCTGGTGGATTGCGCTTATGATAACCAAAAATAAAGTTCGTGCATATATCTTGTTAAGAAGTTCAGTGTTTGTGCAGGTGTTATCATTAAACCTTGGGTTTGCGTTTCTATAACTGTTTCTAGTTAGAGAAACTGTGGATACCCTCAAATTTAGTTTACTAGTCATCTTTTCACACTTATCTGAAACTGAACTGCAATCAGTCATTGTAAAAGATTTGTAACTAGCTTAGATTATCATTACTTAAAGTTATACAGTTATGCATTCTATATCAGTAAACTTTAATTTAGAAATATTGCGCCGGACAGTGGGAGCAGTCATTCGCAAAACCATCAGAAACATTTCCAAAGAATGACGGCTGGCCCTGTTTCTGGAAATGGAATTTTCCTCATGTGTATCAATAGGAAGGCCATTCCATTGTTGATTCAGTCCAAGGAGAGGAAGATCTGCTACAACACATTCTCCATGTATACCAATTAATCCTGCATTTTTAAATGTCTTGCTGGTGGGAGCTAAAGTTTTTGCCTCTTCATCTACAAACAATAGGTTGAAAATTGTAAACTAGTTTGATCAACAAGAGCAATGTAATATATACAAAATGTGAGGTTGAGCAGAAGGAAGAAGTTTCATGTGTTAACCTTTCATCAGGTTTAATTTTTAGAGCACCATTATATGAGAAAGAAGCTCATAAATTTTGTGAAAACCTTAGGTTAGGCTGCCAAATTTTAACAAGAAATATTTAGAAGTATATTTAGATTAGACTCAACCAAATCCACATTGTCCATAGTAAATTGTAAAGACAATCTATAAAAATAGTCAACTGTCTAGCAACAGTTCTAAACTCTTTGACCAACGAGAAGTTTTTTGGATCTTTGGTGTGCTCTTATTTGTTTAGCACAAACCATGTCTAGAGACATGTCAATTTAGAAATTTGATCTACCTTGATTAGTTTCTCTGGAACTCTTGCATATGAACTAATAATGTCTAGGCAGCTCAGTATCAACTGAATATAATAAATACAAGCAAATGATAACTAGACAAAATTATTGTGTATTTATAAGCTGAGATTGTTTCTTGGGGTTACTCTTCACATATTAAAAGCCTGACTTATGCAAAGGTACATAAGCTATAATGTATGTTACATACATAGTTACAAGGAACAGGTTTGTAATTTTTTTTTGTCCTCTTCTTTTTTAAGGCTACATTAAAAAGACTCTTTAGTGTATGTGGAGCTGTCCAAAATGTTTATCTACAAAAGCGACCTGGACTGGTTAAAAAAGAAAAACAGAAGTTGGTAGGCGACACAACAGAAATGCAGGTAAAGGTCTTGGCAGAAAGCTGGCAAGTCTAGTTAACTTTGACAGATTTTAAAACATTAATTATTGTTGGCCCTTATAGTTTTTGATAGGATTTGGGTCTCTTACTCATTTTTAGGGATTCAAAGTTGCTTATGTGGTGTTTAAGAAATCTGTATCTGCTAACAAAGCCATGGAGTTAGATGGCTCAAAAGTGAGGCTGCTCTCTGATGATGAAAGACCAGTTGAAACAGGAATGAAAAGTAAGTCAGGGTCATAGACATAATGTTTAAGAAATCTGTATCTGCTAACAAAGCCATGGAGTTAGATGGCTCAAAAGTGAGGCTGCTCTCTGATGATGAAAGACCAGTTGAAACAGGAATGAAAAGTAAGTCAGGGTCATAGACATAATGCTATGTGTTACTTAATTACTAGCTCTAGTCTTGTCAAGCTCATGTGCTGTTCATTGTCAACAAACTTTTTAAATGGAAATTGTCAGTTATTGAATTCAAGAAATAATGATTGTTAATATTACTAAAGCAAATAAGTCTGTGTGTTATGAAAACCCTTGCCCCCCCTCCTTTTGTTGATAATTTTGGAAATATTTTATGAGAAAAACACTGTAGAAACCATCCTATGGAGAACAGATGCCTTTTCCTGGCCACTTCTTCTGGGATCCCCCATCCCCCCTTTACCCCTACCCCCTTTCTATAATTTCTGGATTTTCCCCCGGCTTACAATTAGTTTTTTCAAACTTTGTTTTGGCAAGCGCTCTTCAAGGCAGGCAATGAATAATTTTGCTTTCTTTGAGTTTTGGCAGCAGCTAGTTCAAGAGCTAGGACACAGTAAGTAATAAATTTCATACAATTAGTTTTCGTAGGATAACTTTCAACTGCAAAGAGCTTAATGAAATGTTTTTAATTTCAGAAAACTCAATATAATATTCTGTATTTTTTAATTATTAAAAATTGGTATTGAAATGAAAGTTGGTCAGGTAATAACAGAAAATGGTATGAAACTAATTCATTTGATGATTACTCTCCCCTGTTGAAGTAAAAGTTAGTCTCTAACCCTGAATACAAGCACACTACCCTCTCAAATTTAAAAAAGTGTATGACAGACTGTATTAACTAATTAATTTATATCTAATAAAGTATATTCATTTGATTCATTCTGTTTTTTAAGACTGCATGTCTAGCTTCATGATTGTGAAACTTTTTAGAAAACAATTTTTATGATTTCAAAGCATTTTTTTGTCTTGTTAATCTCTTTTTTAACAGAATGGTGTCGAGAATATACAACAAGATACCCTGATCCAATCAAACTGCAAGCCGAAGTTGATGCATTCATGGCAAAATTTGATGAGGCAGAAGAGAAGGTACAAACAGGATGGACTTGATCATCAGCATTGTTGAACATTGTAAACCAGTGCATTGAGCCTGTGGTAATCTAAAAACAATTCCAGGAAGGTTGGCTACAAAAATGGAGCTGGTCAGACCATTCACACTTTTGATTAGTTCTTGTAGAGTGAACATCTCTCTTTTAACACTTTATTGGTTTCTCACTTGCTACTCACAGCACAAAAAATCAATTGAAATATATTTGAAATAATTTTATACTGAAATTGGAATTCAGTGTCAAGATGGCCTGAAGTTACTAAACACTGAGTTAGCAGTCATTACCCAACAACTACAACCTAGGATTATACTAGCTACTTTTGAAATATTTGTTTCTTACTATACAATATGAAACCCCATTGTTTAAAATTTGAGTGTTTAGAACGAGAAACCTCATAAACACATCAAAAGTTGGTAGTGGTTGCAAACTTTCAGGTATATGAAAAGTGGAGGGGTTGGCCTTTTATTCTGGAACTTCCTGCTTGATTATCTGGTTTGTTTGGCACGTTTCAAGGCAAAGAGAGAAGCAAAGGAGTCTCAAGGACAGCCTGACGAGGAAGGCTGGGTCACTGTGGGGCGAGGAGGGAGAAAACCTGGAGCACCAAGAGTAGACAACAACGACCTTGAGGAGACGGGACAGAAGAAAAAGAAAAAGAAGGTATGATATATGTCATGTTAAATTATGCACTGCTGACAAATCTGGGTAACTTTGTGTTACGGGATGGAACCCCAGTATAATAAATTATCTTCATAACATTTTTTTAGTTTTCTTTTTGTAAAATTTATGTTTTCTTAGAATTCCTTTTTTATCGTTAGAATGTTGAATACAAAATCACTTGCCATGTGCTCATTTGGGGTAGTACATTTGGGGGAATTTCAAAATAAGAATATCTACAATCATGGTCAATAATGTTGGGATGGCTCCCCTCGCCAGGCAACAATGTTGAGTAAACACTATTAAACCGAAAAGAAAAAAGACTTTTTGTGCAGTCAGAGTTTCCAACTTTGAAAAGGGGGCAAGGGGGCAAGGGGGATCAAAGCATTGTTTTGATAACATTTTGACCGATTTCATAATTCTAAAATTGTTTAAGATTAGAAAGTATAGTTTTTCGGCCTACATAATGACTTCGACCCAACGACTATTGACCATGATTGTAGATTTTTAAAAGAACATTTCTAAACTTGTTGTTTGGTTGCCATTGTATATTTGATATGGACTGTACTTTTACTGCTGGGAATATTACTGGGATCTTTTTCGTTTATCCTGATCCAGGAGGTAAAATACACTTTTTTACGTCTAGTCAGCATGTTATTCCTTATCTGAAATAAAATTTGAATGAATTTAATGAGTTTGTAGAACAGTGTACTCATTTTGCAATATTCGGTTTGAATCCTCTACAGGTCATGCAGCTTGATTTTTACAACTTCCAGCAAAGAGAGTCAAGAAGAGAGCGTAAGGACAATTATGTTTGTCACTTTATTGATCCAGGTTTTTATTCAGACACTTTGAGTAAAAACACTAAAATACTGTTGTGATATCTTATTTTAAAGTATTAAGTGTTTTGGCGTGTGTGCAGGCTATGGGAGAACTCCCAAATAGAATGATGGAAAGGGGAGGAGAGGGAGGGGTAGAGAAAGTTTAGTTTTAGCTCCTTAGTTTTAAGAAATGGTCTAAAAGAAATTCTATAAAACTAAAAGGTCAATATACAGAAAAAAATCAATCGAAGCCATCTCTTCACAAATTGTGCTTCCCATTATGTAACCAATACAGCTAAAGTTTGGTTTTTGTTTAGGATAAAACCTTTTTTAAGAAAACTCAAAAAAAATTATGAGCTCAACATTTGAACTCCCGTCCTATCGATTGTCATCAGTGAACATCTTCTCTGGAGTCCTCTCCTGAGGTGTTTTGCATGACTTGTGTAGAAAATTTTGTCTTTATTATTTTAACGCTTTCATTAAGAAAATACAAAATTTATAAGATAAATGAATTATTTGTTTGCGACTTTTCAACAAAATTCCAGAAATACATATCAAATACATAATTTAAAGTTTAGTATCATTCACATGTAAGTAACTTCGATGTTGAGATAGGCTCTTGTACATGTTTTTGAAGCATTTTCCACCTTTTTATTTTCAAGAGAACAGGCACAGTTTACCATAGACTGTCTTTGCCTTAAGGTTACTGTTCAGTTTAAAGCCGAAGGAAATGGCAAAAATGAGATCGTTAGCCATATGCATAGATCCGAGGTAAAGCTTTGAAATAGGGAAAATAAAATGTCCCATACACAGAACGAGAATTCTGAAACAGAAAAATTTTACTGGAAGTGAGTTTTAGGAGACGCCAAAACATTTAAAAGCTTTTTTCTCAAGACTACTTTTATGTCAAAACTTTGAGACCCTCGAGGTTCCAACTCTAGCAGTCCACAGTTTTGAAATTTGGCTTTTTTATTACTAAATAGCAGGGCCCAGTTGTACAAAGAGTGGATTACTTTATCCAGCGGATAAATCGCTATCCAGTGGATAAAATTGACGCGTTCTTGATTTTGATTGGACAACGCGCCAATTTTATCCACTGGATAAGGATTTATCCGCTGGATAGAGCTATCCACTCTTCGAACAACCGGGCCCAGAAGTTTAAAACTGTGACAATGGATTTTTTTTTTTTTTTTAAGTTTTTAACACTTTTTAGGTTACCACGAGAAAACACCGCCACTTTCGACTACGAAAAGCGCTATTTTGGGGCTTTGGCTATAAAATACAAACAGAGCAGCTTTTCAAAAAACACTGACACTGTTTTGGACTACATATAGTGTCAAACATAAAAACGTAATGATTTGTGACATTAAACGGAAAGGAAAACAAAGGTCAGAAAACAAGGCGTTCGCTCTCTTTACTTATTTGAAAATTACCAAATAAAAAATAAACAACGATTTAGAAAATTTTTAAAATAAGCTTTTCAGTGATTTTAAGGTTTATAGGGTTACAACAGAGATATGAGCCATTTACCGAAAACACCTCCCAAACTGAACAGTAATCTTAAGAAATTACTGTGATTAGACAATGGACCATTTAATACCTGCAAATTTCAGTTTAAATGCAAAGTTGAGACCCAACTTTTTCCCGTTGTTTTTAGATAATATGTTTATCATTTGTTGAAACTTTGTATTGTTAATTCCGACAGGTGAAAGGTTTTGTCAAATTAATGTAACATATTTTTAACTCTTCTTTTCAAGGATTTATGACTTTGAAAGAAGAAATTTCTGGTAGACATGTACACGTGTGTACCTTGGTTTATTTTTATTGTAAGTCACCGTTTTTCCCAAGCAATACACTTCATCTGACAGTTGTTTACTGTTCTGCAGACATTGCACAGTTGAGAAGAAAATTTGAGGATGACAAGAAGAAGATTGCACTGATGAAATCATCAAGGAAATTTCGGCCCTACTAACCTGGAAGAAATTGTAGACAGACATTCTTATCTATCCTAATATGGTGTTATATCTGTACAAGAGTTGCCTTACCATCAGGGTATTGCTTATGTAGGCGGTGTTTGAGGCGAAGGAGACCTGGGCCCGATTCAGACGCCGTACTTTTACGAGCCAAACATAACAGGCCATAACACATAAAGAGCAAGAAAAGTTCAGTGTCCGAATTAGTTAAGAGCAGCTGACTTACTTTAGAACAGCTCTTCTTCGACCGGGCTTGGTGGGGATTTTCGACTTTGGAACGGCTTTGACTCAGACGCCGAACTTCTCATGTGCAAATTATGATAATATATTTTGTACGCAGCGGTGAGCAAAAAGCGTTGACAAAATTGATTGGTTTTCCTGGGACTGTCTTAAGAATGACTAATTAAGCTAGACGTCTGAATTAACAAGCCTACTTTTCTCTATTTGGGTCGGTCCTAATTCAGCATATCGCAAGTACAGCTAACATCTGAATCGGGCCTTCTTTGACAACTGGTATGCTATGTGCTATGTTTCAAGATACATGTAAATAAGATAAAATGTATTGTTTAATCAATTAAACAATGTATTTGTTCCCTTTAATTCAACTTTTATGTACGCCTATTCTTTTTGATAACGTACATTTTAATTGAATTTAATTATTAAGTCCAGGAAGAGACCCATTTAATGGAACGAAATCATTTAGTCTTTATTTCTGACATACTTGGTAAGCTTTCAGCGACCGCGGTGCTAAGATCTAAAATAAAGTTTATAACCTCTGACAAAAAGATGAAAAAAATGTCTTAAATTTTCGAAATCCGATTCTTAACTGTTTTTCAGTTCTTTGAATGGCTAGCTGCAGGACCCTGGAGTTAGACTGCGCCACGACTCTATATTGGATTAGGGCAACGTTCCAAGAAGAGTCCCCCTGGGAACAAGTTTAGGCTCATGGGCTTTCTTGATCTTGATAGACTATCTTTCGGTGTTCGGAGATAATTTTGTTAACTCCAGGAGCCTGGTTTGTGGTTGCAGCCATAGAATCAAAAACGTTAACCGATCAAACCAATGACAGGTTCTTACCTGACTGACCTGTTTGCGCTCTCCGTCAGTTTTCCGCTGTCAGTCAGAGCTTTGGTATACCCTGAAAAGCTTAAATCCAAATAATATTGTTGAAAATATTTATAGTAATGTCCCTAACAGAAAAGACACATTTTTTTCGAACACACAATAGGTTAGGGCTGTAGTCAAGGTCAGGATAAGGTCAGTTCACGGTTGGGAAAAACGGGTTGTGTTCTAGAACCTTGGACCGATATCTACTTCTGGGTTTTGTTTTGTGTCTTGGCTCTTGAAACTGAAAAACAAAGACCTTTAATAACTGTACAAAGATAGATTTTTAAATGCAAAAGGCCAACCACCTCGTGACTTGATACTCGAATATCACTTCCTTCCTCTATTTCTTTTGTTCGTTGGATTTGACCCTAAAAAGTCACTTTGATGTTAAAATGAAACACTGAGTAACTTCTTTTCAAGTATTTAAAATAGTTAACGATTATTCTCCTCTCTCCAGATACTCGAAAAATTCCATAGCTCTGCAAATCAAAAAATCTAGCCTGAAAAGTTTTTGATACAATACCTTTTAAAACGTAGCTCAATCTTCGAGTTTTTCTGCAAAATATGTGTTTCATTCAAAAAATAAACATTGACTGCTATGTGATACAATTGCTTATAATATATATACAATGTTCCTTAATGAGTATCCCAGTCTGGACAAACGTGAAGTTTTTTCATTTCTATGTGGTTCTACATGTTCCGGCGGTCTGCAGGTTCCACGGTCTGCCGTTCTCCGCTTTAGTGTTATCCCAAAAGTCTAAAGTAGGCGACAGGGCTGTTACACGAGAAATGAAGCGCTAGCGCCGTTGGTCAAACAGCCAGGGTATCTTTGGTAGTCAGGGCGTGAATAACAATAAATAACCAAAATAAGTTTTATCGATGATGTCGCCCAACCTTTTCATTTTCAAGTTCTAGATTTTTCGGAAAACGGAAATAAGTCAAATATTTTAAGCAAACGCTGACCAAAGAAGCAAAAAGTTTCAAACTATGTGAGTACTCAGTTTCGAATATGTATCCTGATCTTGTCGCTTTGACTTTAAACAGCCGAACATGATTATATGGCGATGCACTTACAGTGTATTAGCTCACAACAACTGCCCGAAAATTCTTGAAGGGTTGTCCACAAAGGTGTCCAACCATCGCTACTGAGCTTCCATCCCCAGTTGGAAGGACTTAGAAGCTGTACAGTCCCAGTTGCAGATTCTTTGATACGCAGCTCGCTTGATAATAATAATAATAGTAATTATTAAATACCGAGCACTGGATATTGAAATTCCGGTAATCTGATTGGCTCTCAAATCACAGTATAAATCCTTTATACTGCAATATGTCCAAATATGGAAACTGGAAATTTTGTCACGGAAAATCTCACCTTAAAATGGCCGAAAACTCGACTCGGTAGAAAATAGAATTCGAGACATTTTTATCCAGTGTTTGGTATTTAATAAAACAATTATTCCACTCACGCTTGTTGGATATGAGCTTATGATAGCCGACTCGGTGCTCCGCACCTCGTCCGCTATCTAAAAGCTCATATCCAACGCGCGTTCGTGGAATAATTGTTAATGATAATGATAATGAAAATAGTAATAGTGATAATATTAACAATAAAGTTTTATATACCGCCGAAATCCAACAGCGCTTTACCCTCTTACAGCCTAAAATATGATCAACTTTGAAATTCTTAGTCTTACATATAATCAACAAAACAATAGCTGCCGTCTTAAATAATCAATTTTACAATAGTTTAAAATGAAAAGAAAAAAATATGGTATGCTGAATCAGTGCTGCTTGAGTTAGTGGAATATCCTAAAGAGTCCATTTTGGGGGGGCATCGTTGACTCTCATTTGTACGCTTATGCGTTCATACAGCAGCACGACAAATCGCTCCAGTTGAGCAACTGTATCATCATTCATAACACTTGGCATTTCCATTTTACCTAGGAATGCTTCAGGGACTTCGGGAAAACTTTGCCAGGTGTTCCAGAATGTTTTCTTTCCTCTACCAACAAATGAGGATACTGTTTCGTACCCTGTCGTGGCATGGAAGATTGTTGCTGCGCATCCCAGGACCAATTGCTTCTACAAGCTGGTGGAAGAGATGTATTTGAACTTTGCTCCCGCACCAAAGGCCACTCACAACTCACCAGGCTTAATCTTGTTAAACATAGCAATAGCCAAGGCTACGACATCTGTGTCAACTATTCGTATACATACTTTCTTATAACCTTTGTTGACAGAACCTGCAACATGCAGGAAGAGTCTGGTGTCACCAGAGTCTTGTGTTCCTCTCCAATTCTTTCGATTCCTTTACTGAATTGTCAACATGGGTAGGTCTGCCTCTACTAGTAAAACGAGGATCTCCTCGCCACGTTTAGCGAAGATTGCTTTATCAGCAATGGGCTGGCTTGTGATTTGCACAGAGGAAGCCTTTTATGCCTTCTGTAATGCTATTGTTGGAACATCACGTCTTCTCACACCCTTCCCTCGCTTTTGCCTGGTTGTGGTCTTCCGACTGTCGGGATCCTAAACATCCCCGATGTTTCTAGCTGTGGTTTTACATATGGTATAGATACCAGAACCACATAGTTCTGGAATATCTAATAAGAACCAGGTTCCAACATTTGAACGACAGCAGCACCGTCAAAAATCTTTACATCAAGAGCTTGAGTGGTCGTGTAATGTAACTCTTTTTGGTTTAGGCAATTTAACAACTCTGATTTCATCCGTGTCTGTAGTTTTCCACCCACTGATAAAGGTAGCGGGGCTGGCTTCTTGTCACACGGGAAGAACTGTTCTAAAGTTCCTTCTCTTGACTGGCACGAAACGTACAGTCTAAAGAAGCGCTAACAATCGTTTTTCAGTAACTCCATCTGTCGACTTTGCCTTGATGGTGTTTTTTTCTGGCTGCTGGATAAAAAATGGTAGTTTGTTCTTCGTTAGCAAACTGTTACAGGAATTGCTCCATTAACAAGCAGTTCTTTAACATTGAGGTTGAACTGTTCCTCGCCAATTCTTTCAATTCCTTTACTGAACCGTCAATTGTCAAGTTCCTGACTCGTCTTCAAAGGGATTGCCGAGTTCTTCATTCATTTCTCATCGTCTTGACTCAGAAAGGCTTATATAGCATCTGAATTGTCTCTCATCGTGTCGACTCACGAAGGGTTATGAAGCAGCTCTATTGTTTCTCATCGTCTTGACTCAGAAAGGGTTATATAGCATCTGAATTGTCCTCACGAAGGGTTATGCAGAAGCTCTATTGTCTCTCATCATTTCGACTCACGTAGGGTTATGAAGCAGCTCTATTGTCTCTCATCGTGTCGACTCACGTAGGGTTATGAAGCAGCTCTATTGTTTCTCATCGTCTTGACTCAGAAAGGGTTATATAGCATCTGAATTGTCTCTCATCGTGTCGACTCACTAAGTGTTATGAAGCAGCTCTATTGTCTCTCATCGTCTTTACTCAGAAAGGCTTATATAGCATCTGAATTGTCTTTCATCGTGTTGACTCACAAAGGGTTATGAAGCAGTTCTATTATTGTTCATCGTGTCGACTCACGAAGGGTTATGAAGCAGCTCTATTGTCTCTCATCATTTCGACTCACGAAGGGTTATGAAGCAGCTCTGTTTTCGTTCATCGCCTTGACTCAGAAAGGGTTACATAGCATCTGAATTGTCTCTCATCGTGTCGACTCACGAAGGGTTATGCAGAAGCTCTATTGTCTCTCATAATTTCGACTCACGAAGGGTTATGAAGCAGCTCTATTGTCGTTCCTCGTCTTGACTCACAAGGGTTATATAGCATCTGGATTGTCTCTCATCGTGTTGACTCACAAAGGGTTATGAAGCAGCTATATTGTCTCTCATCGTGTTGACTCACGAAGGGTTATGAAGCAGCTCTATTGTCGTTCATCGTCTTGACTCACAAGGGTTATATAGCATCTGGATTGTCTCTCATCGTGTCGACTCACGAAGTGTTATGAAGCAGCTCTATTGTCGTCCATCGTGTTGACTCACAAAGGGTCATATAGCATCTTTAATAGTTGTCTCTCATCGTGCCGACTCAGAAAGGGTTATGAAGCAGCTATATTTCTCTTATTGTGTTGACTCACAAAGCGTTATGTAGTAGACTGCAAAACAGTCCCTTCCTTCGCCAGAAGTCCGAAAAGCGGAGTTTTCGAGCGAGTTTTGACGCGCGGTCG
>JAOBRG010135882.1:0-18977 GCA_027574985.1 Umimayanthus nakama | reverse complement strand
CTGTGCGAGGACAACTTTCGCCTCGGTTTCATGTCTAAGCTTGGTTACTTTTCAGGAACCGTGAAAAGGACTATTTTGTAGCCTGGGCTGTTCTTAATTTTTTTTGCGATTTCAGCCTCAAGTTGTTCTTAAATTGTTCTTATTTCCTGATATACTTTTAAACAGTGGATTAGTTGCCCGGAACATAACATGTAAAATAGCACTAAGAAATATGTGTGGTATTGTTTTATCCAGCGAAAATTATTGCAACTGTCAATACAGCGTCCGCGATCGTGACAAACTTACTCATCACTGTCCCAGCGCCCGATAACCAAGCTAAACTCTGTCTGTGTAAAAGGATTAACAATTTTCTTAAATTTTTCTGACCAAAATTTCAGCCTGGTGACTTCTTAAAATGTTCTTAATTTTTGGGCAAATCTCAGCCTGGGTGTTCTTAAAAAAAAAGCGTGTACTTTGAAACGGACTGTTACCATTATATGGACGAATCTATAGCCTGAAAGATGCATGTAAAACTTTGATACAAAACAGTTAGGTTATTGATAATTACCAGAAATCCAGATTACGAATAGCGTTCGACATAAAGGTTGTAAATGAAGCTAAAATTGTTATTATATAACGAAATAGCTGACTTAAGGATTCATTTCTTCAATCAATACTGTAAAACATAAAATGGAAACAGTTTAGTTTTGTTACTTCTTTTACTAAATAATGAACGTGGATATTTCTAGCAAACGGTATGTCGGCCGTCTCAATTTGTTCTGTGCTATGTATGCTATAAACGATCACAGCAGCAATTGTATTGGTAGTCAAACGATTTTAAAAGGTAATAAAATTGCAAAGTACCGGCAAAAACAACTGTTAGGGAAGTGTCACATATCGTTTCCTATCACGAGAAAAATCATTGTGACGTTTGGGGGGGAGGTTCGGCGTTATGACGTTTCTAAAAGCAAACTTCGCGGTAAATATCGATAACTAGCTCTAAATTATATACAAATACAACAAACAGTAAATATCGCAAAAGTCATTATAAACTTAAACCTTTTTTGATGATCAACAAATCACTGACGTGCAGCACAAAGCAGTACAGTTTATCGACTAAAACGTTAGGTTCGTCTCATATTTTGTAACAACATTTCAATCATTACCGATCGCAAACTTATACCTTTGTATATGGAAATGTGCAGTGTGTCTGTTTTTGCAAAGTGATAGACTTGGAGAAGCGTGCGATCAGTATAAATTGATTCCAATGTTATACAGGCAGCAATGACGTACATAATCATGAACTCACATTGCCGGTGATAACTGAATTGCTATTGGATGATAATTTCTACATTTCAATATGTATGATGAACCATTCATCGGATTTTAAAAGGAATTTAATTGAGAGTATACATACTGTCGGTTGTATTCTTCGGAAATAAAGACAACGATAAAGCCATTTTAAATCATGTTTATTATTGCTTCCTGCGTCATACTCTATTACTGTTAGTAGGGTGTTTATTTATAGGAAGTACTCAACTGACGCAAGCCAAATGTCGATAATTCAGCGTGACGTTTCTGATTGGGGCTGGGGGGGGGGGATTCAGACCAACGTCACAATGACGTTTCTCATGGTAGAAATCGATATGTGATCACTATCTCCGCGTTCAGTTCATTAAGAACTTTTTCTTGTTGGAATTCAAAATGGTTCCAGACTAGACCGCTTTCTACTGCAATTTGCTTTATTGAAGGACTTGACCAAGTCGAGAGAATTTTCCTCACTGTGTAAGCGCTCCTCGTCATTACCATTGTTGTTAACAATCTTATTCTGCCATCATTTTTTACCTAAACTTCAATATTGTCAAAGCCTCGTCATAATTGTTCGTACGGCTACAAAATGACTCGAATCATTATGTTTGTGATCGCATTGGACCAAGTACAACGGTTCAGTTAATTTGGAAATGATTAAACTTTCCAACGACAAACACATCCACTGACTCCGCAAAACCTTACCACGAGGTTTCTCCCCGTGAGCCCACATTGCGTTTGTCCAGTTTTTGAGCAAAAGAAGGTGCGTGCGCATTCGTTTAATTTTTCAAAGTGGCGCATATTTGGTACAAGCTTGTCAGAACACAGGTATCCCATGCTGGTCACATGGAGCCCAAGATTAGGATGGCGTTAATTCTTCTAACGTCGAACGCATTAATTCAATACTTGTCTCTCCAATTTTTCAGTTTGTATTAAATACGAGATATATTGTGTCAGCTAAGAGTTATTTACAATGTTTGCACAAGGCTACTTGTTCTTTGGTGTATGTACGGCATGTGCATAGCCGTTGGACTCGAGATGCGGAGGCGCGGCAGTTAAAAAGAAGAGATTGTTCCTGCAGAAGACAGGAGCCGTCGGTTTGATTGAAGGAAGGAGCCACAAGCGATTCACGAGTAATGTGTGATTTGCAGCGGAATCCAGACCTGTCGGCAAAAACAACAACATGAGTTACAGAGATCCAGACTACTGGTTCATGTTTTATCCCACCGTTTCTTCAGTGATGGCGTAGAGTTGTATACAGCTGTTTAAAAAAAACCTTGACTTTTTTAAAGTGCAATAGCAAGCCCAAAAGGAATTGTGGGAGTCTTATTAAGCAAAAGCAACAAAGTGCTAAACTACATAACTTTGATAAATTAGGACAACGCTAACTTAAAAAATAGTGACAGTAAGGTTTCCATCAATCCTTGAGGTGTTCATAATGCCATAAACTATCTAACGCGACTGCCATGGTATTACTTACTGAGACAGCTCTTCAGCCGTGTTGACAACCACAAAGAACGTGTTTTCGCAGACCATACCATTTCTTAAACATGCGTCAATGCACGATTCACCCGGATCTCCTGTGCGCCGATGAAGTTCAGAAATGGGAGGCCAGCGGCGCTCTGTGTGACAAAAGTCCTACAAACATGAATTTAAAAAGACGATAAAAACCTAGCATTTTTTCTCCTTTTACAACATTTTTTAAGATCATCTTAATTTCATTTTTTACATTTTCGTAATACACCTAAATCAAAAAAGGTTGTCTGAGTTGTTGTATTGTGCATTGCGCCTTGTTGCATACCCAGACCGCGACGCGCCATGGATGCAATGAAATTTTAAGTTGATGTGCAATGCATGCAAAGACCGCAAAACATCATGGCTTACATTCTTTCCATGGCTATTACAGGGAATGTCGCTGTCTCATAGTAGGTACCTACAATGCTATTTAAAAATTCGTTTCATCCACGGTTCATTGCGGTCTGGGTATGCAACAATGCACAAAGCACAATGCAACAACTCAGACGACAACCTTTCTGAAACTAGAAGGTATATATACACTTTTCTATATATAAGAATAAACTTTATAAAAACACCCAGGCTGAGATTTGCCCAAAAATTAAGAACAGGCTTAGAGCAGTCGCCAGGCTCAAATTTTGATCATAAAAATTAAGAAATTTTTTAAAACCTTTTGAACAGATTGAGATGTACATAAAAACAAAACTTGTCAGAGTTGAGCTTGGTCATCGGGTGCTGGGACAGTAACAAGCAAGTTCGTCACAATCGCGGACGCTGTATTAACAGTTGCAATATTTTTCGCAGAATGAAACAATAGCAAACGCATATTTCTTAATGCCATTTTACAATTTATGTGTCGCGCAACTAATCCCAATTTAAAACTATCAGGCAATAAGAACATTTTAAGAACAATTTGAGGCTGAAATCGTTAAAAAATTAAGAACAGCCCAGGCTGAGCACAAAGTTCAAAGTCACAAAATATTATAGCGTTATTTGTTATTGCTTTGGTGTTTCAACAGTAGAAAATTTTTCATGGGCGGTCTCCTTCCCCCCCTCCCCCCCCCAACCCTTCTCCCCCTCCCCAAAACTAGGTGTGGTTGACGCTCCCAAATCTCTCGGAAGAGATGTAAATGATAATTTACACACACCTGGTGTTGGATGTAAGCACTTAACCGTTGTAACATCCCTTCGTGTGAAAACTCGTACGGCAGGTGTGGCTGCGCCTGTGAAATTTTAATGGTTCAGCATACAAGTGTGATAACATTCTCGACAAAGTAATTTTCGCTAAATTCTATCCTTCCATTTGGCACGAGAAAAGACTTGCAAACACTCAAGATATTCAGTTTCGGGCAATGTCTCATATCAATCCAGCGACTTTGATTTCGGGTTTCCCTAGTTCGTGAAAGGCACTTCCAGTCCAAACAAGGTTAAATTGTAAATATACATTAACTATTGTAGTTAGACCATCCGGCAGGTATGCACAACGGGTCCGTCAGATTATGTTCCGAAAAACAGTTTGCTGCACAGTCGTATCTTACGTTGTGTCAAAACTGTACAAAACCCAGAAATGTTGCTAAAACAAATGACAACTCAGTCAAGTTCTGATCATCAGTAGAATACCTTGTGCAATCTACAGTTGTTTTCGGCTTCATCAAATCTTTAACTGAGCAATTGTATATCATTTTCGGCGGAGCCGCCAGTTGTGCGAGAACCGTTACCGAATCTGCAAATGTCAGTAGAGGTGAAGAATGAGAACGTTTGGACATCTCTTTTTAAAATGACGCATCTAGAAAAAGATCTTTCAGGTATAGAGCTGTAAAAATATGGAACGCACTAGAAAATCGGAAGCAAAGGATCGACCTTCTTGTCCATTTCTTAAGAGAAATCTTAACGGTATTTAGCTATTGTCATGTGAATGCTTAGAGAGTACTCTTGTGTTCAAAATAAACGGGGGGGATTTAAATTAAATGGGGGCTTCACGATTTTAAAGAATTATTAAACAGGGGGTCAAAATAAACTTGGGTCGTAAAAAATTTAAAAGAGAAGGGACAAAAACAGGATTATCCTTAAGCACTCTATTAACTTGGCTCAAGATTAGTATTTCTGGTATATTGCGGAGCCACTTATAGTAACGAAACACCAACAGTCTATGGTTTACTTATGAACTTCTTTGCATTTTCTCGTGAAATACGAAAAATTAATAAACGGGGGTTCAAAACAAGCTGTGCGGGAGGGGGGAGACTCCAAAATTCGCGAAAAAAAAAAATACGTCTTCCCCTTGTTAATCCTGAGCACGAGAGTTTTTACCTTTTTTAAGTCTTTTTTTCTGTGTAAACCTTTAATCATGTTGAATCATATTTTATCTAAAGCCTACCTTTCATTATGCCTGTGTTCTGATTCTGTAAACAAGACTGAAAAGCCCTTTGTGGAACTTTTTAATATAGCATTGAATTGTCAGAAACAGCTGCTGTGTACAAAAGAACTTGTGCAAACACGTTATAGTTAGTCGTTACCCAGTAGCAACATTTCTTTACCTTTGATTCTGAAATCTCTTTTACAGCTCGATGAATTTCCTCATTGCTATCGATGTTTATAGTATGAACAAATGGCTTCCCAATAAACACTTCTGCGTACGGGTTCTGGGAAGTTAGCTAAAAATAGACAAATATTCAAAATTTGTCATGTAGATTGCTTAACATTTGACCTGAGTACGCATACAAGCAATCTTTCCCCCATCCCCAATATACCATACCACCACCCCCACCTGGGTTGCAGTCCTCCATCCCTCATCCACCTGCCTGCAAAATCAACATTCCGATAGCAAGCCTTTACGGATACACACCTCGCCCAACTCAACCTGGTCCATATTTGGTTTTCCGTTTCAATACGCATACTATTCCCTATAATCACTGCCAACACCCTTTGTAAAGTTCACGCCCGTTGAAACCGCTCAGCTCGTTATCCTACCCTCTCTTGACACGCCCAATTCCCCTCCCACACGCACACATACTTTAACTGCTTTTTTAAGGCGGCCTTACCCTCAAATTCAGAAGTATAAATTAAAGGCAATTTGCTATCCAACGAAATCAGTTTTTCTCACCGTTCGCGACATTGGCTTGTTATCAAAGAATGGAGTGTTCAGCGGTCCTCTTGGCGGCTGAAACTGGTCAACAAATAGTGGAGTCAGCGCTATTTTCCGTTTATTGAGAAAGCAAACTCAAACCATTAACTGCAAGCGAAATTTAAACATATCTGTCTAATCTAAAGTTTGATGCAGCTGTAAATCAACATAATACACAAAACGTAGTTTTGGATCGCTTGTTCGACGCTCCGGTGAGACAATTGCTAGAGGATACTTTTCAGAGATACAGGTATTTTGGTCGGTACTTCGTGTAAGCAACCAATTATTGGTCCAGCCATCTTATACGAAATATAGGAAGTGCATGAAATTTCAGCAAAAAAAATGTTGCAACTTTTGTTGTAACCGTAAACGGCAGACTTGATTGATGTAAATTGACATGTAAAAGGTCCACAACATTTTAACTGCTAAAGCTCTGATGCTACATATTAATTGTACCACATTTAGGGTGCATTTGGTTGACCCTATTCCGTCTATTCCGGAATAAGAATATAATTTCAAAATTTTCTCCTGATTCGCAGAGCAGTCAAATATCTAGTTAAAAGTAACAACTGGGGCGAGAGGTATAACTTAGTTGTGTTTCTCTTCTAACTTTGCAGGAATTGTGGCCAACAAGATTGAGCAAAGTTTTTATTCTGTTTATTCCTATTCCGGAACAGAGTCAATCGAACACGCACCAAACGTCATGGTACCTCGCTGCCAACCTCGTACCCAGGCTCCGTTCACTTGCGGAGCCCCGCAACTGAAAAGGGAGCCTGGGTACGAGGTTGCCTCACTACAGATTTCTTCATCGATCTGTGCCGTTGTTTCAAAACAAGAATACCTTCCTAGGACTATACAACATCAATCAAGCCGTTGGAAATATGTGTCATGTTTGCTTTGGAACTGAGACAATGGAATATTGACAAAAACGGTAGTTCCTTAAATTTGTACTCTAGAATAAAATCTGTTTACCTTTGGATTGATGTAAAAGCAGCCATTTGCTAAGGCCTCAAGAGGCCCCGGTCCCTCGTAAGGCTCCCCCAGACCAACAAATACCTACAATGAGCATGTGAGAATGGTATTGTCTTATCAGTGCTACACCTTTTAATTTCTGCACCATAAAGCCTCGGCTTTCAGGTTGTTCAGACAACTCGTCGGCCTCGGACCTGTGAAACTTTGTGTAACTCAACAGACCTTGTGCTTGGTGATGTCATTAGACCTGATGCCTGAAATGAATCCATGAAGATGGCGGAACGTTTTTTTTCGAAGCGGGGCATTTTTAAAATGTCGACTGAGTTGGAATGTGTCAGGACGAGGAGAGAAACTCAAGTTTCGAGACCGAGGTTTTTTGCCAAACTAAGTAGTAAGATTGTATACAGCATTCTGATTGGTTAAAAAATGACAAAGGATTGTCAAAACACCGCAGAAATATTCCAAAATTTGCAAATACTTTTGTATGTGACAAAAGAAAATGACTCTCAACACTGGATACGGAACACCTGATAATGGAGCTCCAAAAGCTTGTGCAAGATATGTCAAATTATCGCTTGAAGAAGGAGGACAAGTTATTCTTCCCAGGTAGGTTTTAATTTGACTCAAGCGGTGAAATGTCGCTTATATGCTAAACTATATGTTTGTCGTTTTAATGCAGGGGACCAGGGCAGCTGTTGAAGTTATGCCTTTGTTCTTCTTGACTTCGTTAGCTGAACTCACAGGTATGCATGGAGTGTTTTCAAAACTAAGCTTACGCAGGCTAAAACTAAGCAAAAATGAATTCCGTGGCCCTCCCTCTGTTTATTACACCTTGTTGCGGTCAGTTTAGGAATTCAACTGGTATATAGAACATTTTCTGAGGAGTTTTCCATTTTTATGTTGTCGCTCGCAATGTCAATTTCATACTTTACCTGGCAATTAGTCGGTCTTGAAACTTAATTTCTGACCGCATCGTATAATAACATTCAAACTTGGCGTCTCGCCTCCGAAGAAAATATCCCACATTCCTTAAGTTTACCGTTCACGCTGGAACGGATCAAAATTTCGAAATTGAGATTTTAATAGAACATAAACATACATTAAATGAAGCTCTCGTAAACAAAGTTTTTCAAAACATCTAACAGTTTGCGAGATATGGCGAACTAGAGTTTTTACCGGAAGTAAAATTGTATGACGTGCGGAGTACTTTAGGAGTGAATTTCTCGAGACATGTTTTGGCTTAACCTGCGACAAAGCATCAATGCTCCCGCAATTTTTAACTTCGTGCCTTCAAATTTGGCCAGTTCATAAAATAATAGCTGAAGATGTAAGCCGTCCTGGGGAATTTTGGAATTCCGCTTCAATAACATTTTAAGACTCAATCAAAGCAGTTGTGTAAGCTACAAATAGAGATTTTTGTTCAAACGTCTGCAGAAAAGTAATGACGCGTACAATTAAAAAAACCAAGCACCGAATAAAACCACAAATGGTGATGAAACTGGCAATCAATCAAAAAATAGTTGAAATTAAAACTGACAGCCGCATTGACGTCTAGAACTGATCAGAAATAAACAGTTTGAATTATGATGCTTCCTTTTTTTTGTAAACCAAAACATTTTTTAAAAAAAAAACTGTTCACCATCATTTTGAAGGTTTTGCAAGCTTTCCATTGATTTATAGGTTTGAGTGGCCGTGTCCGATAAGTATTAACAAAGTTACATACAGAAAACTGAAAACACCGCTCAAATTTAACGGTAACTTTAAACGGATTTTTGGAATAATGAGGCTCCAGAATCCATATCGGGGATAAGGTCCACTGACATCGTTACAAAAAAGGTCTATATACAATAAGCAATAGAAGTGCTTTTAATATTCATTTAACTCACTACTTAAGACAGATCATTTAACGGATAAACCATGGCCAATAAATATTATTCTACAGCCGGAATTCACAGATTTTTCCAGGGTCTCATAAAATGTTTCGTTTTGAAGAGCCTTAGAAGTAATTACCAAAATCCCAGAAATCAACGACTTCTAGTTGCAAATAAACTCTGCAACACTGCGGCCATCATAGTTTATTAACTAAGGTGCAAAGTTAAGTGCCCTTTTTTATCTTTATAAATAAGAACCAACTAATTTTGGAGAAGCCAGTGCACGATTTTGGAAGTCCGTGTGATCGAACACCAAGACAAAAGCAAGTATTTTGTACCAGCTTAACAAATCAAGAACACTGTTCCGACCACGTTTTCTCTTAAAATTTAAGTTTTACCCAGCACGTTAAATTATTGAAATTTTCTAAATTTTAAAAATACAAAAGCATAAGAGATGAGTAAACAAATGCAACCATTCTCCTCGTACTGTTTCTCGGGGTATTGATATCACGTGGTTTGTTAGATCTTATAATCGAAAACGTTAACATTTGGTTTCAAAACCTTTAATTAATTAACCATAATTTTAAAACAATTTTACTCTGGCGAAGTATGTTAACTATTTTTAAAATTGAAATATGTTTATAGCTAAAAACAATGAACAACGTGTCGTCGGTTCAACAAGTTTTATTCTGATAATTCTGAAGTTACGTTTGAAACGACAAAGAGTACATATCTGTGCAAAGAAGAAAGCTGGCTTGCAAGTTTCACCTACCTTGCTTTCTCGTAACAACTGCATAAAAAGACTTGAGTTGAGAACTCCGTGGTTGTGTACATATTGCGGAACATTTTGCTACCGAAAGGAAAACCAAATGATATAATTTTAATTAACGTATACAAGATAAGATACGCTTCTAGAGGTAACTTTTACAAGCCACGTTACAGAACTAATATCGTTTAGAGCAGACTACCGAAGCAATGGCAATGATATATGGCAACAGCTGGCAATTGAGCTAAAAAGTGCAAGCAACAACAACTTTTCTATGAAAGTCATTAAAAATATCTTCTCAAGAAGCAGTTTCATACACCATAATTAACATCCGTTCGATCCCTCAAAAAATTATCGATTAGAAATATATCTATATTCATTCTTGTCAATATGTCTACAAAATAAAACCCAACATGCATGACTAGTGTCTAACTAGAAAGCCTATGGACACCTTAGGCACTGGACATTTCTGAAGTATTCCACCGTGTTAGCTTTGTTTATCTTTTTTCCATATACGTAAAAAAAGAATCTATTTATAGTTATCTGTGTATGTATACTTCTTATTAGTAGCCGAGTGCGAGGTCCGAACGGCAAGTTATGGACCGAGTTATTTTTTTCCTTCCTTTTATGGCCCAGGCGCGAAGCGCGTGGGCCATGAAAACGAGGAGGGAAAAAACGAGGATCCGTAACTTGCCGTACGGACCGAGCAAACGAGGCTAATAAAATGTTTATTGTATGGTTTTGTTGATTATTCCGGATTTGAAATGGTAATCGAGAGCTGGAGGTCCGTACGGCTACTTACGGACATGGAATTGACCAATCACAGCACGCGAAATCAATCAGCCATATAATAAAAATTTACATCAACTGTAAAGTGCAAAATGTAAAATATACAGTTTTGTATCTTCTGCATAAATTTAAAAAATAGTTGTGGAGTTGTTTTTTATTAGATTTTTATTGTATTGCTTTGTTGATCATTCCGAGAATAGAATGAAGTCATTTGACACTTTGACTTAGAGGTCCGTACGGCTACTTACGGACCAGAAATTGACCAATCACAGCGCGCGAAATTGATCAGCCATATAATAAGAGGTGTATAGACTGCGCGCTCTCACCTGGTTTCCGATGCCTACGTTCGCATGAACATCAAAGTGTTTGTTCAGCTCGTCTAGATACTTCTCTTTACCCTACCAACAGGATAATGAGTTATTTACTCCAACTCGTATGCGTATGAAGTGGCTGCTTCTGCTTTGAAGTGTCATATATTGTAGAGTTATGTTTACTAAAATTAGCACGGTTTTGATAATTTGTCGAGACGTTCTACATTTAGACAATGCAGGCGACCCATTGCAGACATACGGGATAATTCTGTTGCATGGCTTTCACAACTTTGAAAAGTTTGTACAAACTTATCCGTCCTTTGCTGACCTGCCGCATACAAACATGGGTATTTCTTAGGAGGGCTTGTAAATGATTGCGTTTTAAAACTTAATTCTCCTAAAGAAGAAAAAAAATTAAAATACCACAACCCAAGTTTCTGAAGAGTCAATCAAAATGACAGTTTACAGTACCTTCCAGTGAACAGCGTTTTTCCCGTAGATGAGTGCACTTTTATTGCGATGCATGCGCGGTTCGGTTGCTGTTTGTAGTCCTCTCGGAACAGCAAACCCCATAAAGGAGTTGTCCGGGCTGTGGGCTGAATGTATGATTACAAATATTTTAGCAAAAAAATATTCAACTACAAAACTTTGGCTTTCGAACCGTTCTCCGTAAACCCTGTAATGATTAATAGAACGTAATACACTATCTACTCGACTCAATACCAAGCAACGACACCTTATTTACACCAAAGCTTAAACATGTTTTATTTTGTTTAACTAAACAGTTTTCGTGGCAAGACTTTCGGCTCAAAATGTATGGCAAACAATTATTGAAAAAAAGCCACAGCAATTCAAGTTGGATTCAGTCATGACAAAATATTTTTATTCTTGCTAGTCTAAGTACATGAACTTGTAGTAGCCAGTTTGATAAAACATGTTTTTGTGTAAACACCCAACAAGACACGCCCTACAACGTTTGTCGACAATAATGCTCAAAATCTTCTAAAAACGGTTTTCAGACAGAACTTTGGAGTCACGTTTTTTCCGGCACTCAAAGTCAGTTGTGGCGAAGTCAATTCGACGAGTAAAACTTCGATTCCGACTTAGAAGCCGGAATAAGTCGGAATTCATGACTAACCTAAACTTTTTTTTGTTGGATTACCAGAAGTCCGTCTACTTTTTAATATTTTTTTATCCACGATAAAATCATTGATACAAATACACAATTATTATCCTGTTATATTTTAAATTTTAAATGTTTTTCAAGTTTGCCGTGTTTTAAATGTATTTTTGTTTCTCACTTTTAGGGTCGTCTTTAACTCTACGAACGAAAGATCCCATTGGATAAAAGACAGTATAAGTAACCCAAACCCTATTGTTAAAGAACGCATACTTTAACAAAGAGAAAGAGAAAAACAAAAACAAACAAAGCTTGCTCGTAGAGTTAAGCCTTACTGCACTTAAGCTTTTAAAACAGGATAGATCTTTAAAAACGCTTCCCTGTTTTCGAACTAGCTAACAACGATGTGTTGTAAAATTTTAGGTCGTTAGTTAGTCAGGTATACATTCCTTTTCATTTTAGCTATACCCCTGCCAACTAGCGAGTGTGCATGTGTCAGTAGCTAAAAGCCTACTTACGGTACATGGTGAAAAACTGACGAAGAAACAGGTTCAATTTTCCCCAAGGAGATTTCCCATTTGGTCTCAAATACTCTGTGTAGTGCTCGTAGTTAAACTCAGCATCCGTTCCAAACGAGTCGAGAAGCATCAACTGGCAACTAGCATGATATAGAGTGGATGTGACTGAGAAATAATCTGTTGTGTATATAGGATGATTTAAATAGTGGAGCACTGGATATGATAAATGATCTGTAGTACATATAGGATATAAGAAATGATCTATGATAAAAAAGGATCTATAGTAGATATGGGAAGTGATCTATGGTATAGAGATGTATCATGGTGAATATGAAACGGAAATGACTTGATAGTACATACATAGAATATGGAAATGATCTGTAGTATAAACTGAAGGATATATAGTGGAGTACTAGATATGAGAAATGATCTATAGTATAAAAAGGATACATTGTGGAGTACTGCATGTGAGAAATGATCTATAGCACATACAGGATATGGAAATGATCTGTGATATTGATAGGATTTGAGAACAGAACTTTAGTGAAAACAGTGTATAAGAAATGATCTACAGTACATGTCGGATAGAAGAAAGTATCTGTAGTATATATTGGATACATAATGGAGTACTGGACATGAGAAATTATCTATAAAGTGTTTAGGATAAATCGTGAATTTGAGAAATGATCGATAGTTTATATAGGACTAGATATGTAGAGTGCAAGAATGGCTCGCATCACATGTGGCTGAAGTTATGTTCCATGCTGGTATAGAAACACGCGTGTTGGTTTAGCGGGTTTAAAACAATTATCCAGATACTCCTGAAACTAGAAAATATGGAGATGCCCGGCTAGACAATTTTTCACTTTTCTGAGTTATTTAGAACGGTTTTGATTTTTTAAATGGTCCATTTTGAATAACACTCAATTTCAATTTGTTTTCAGTCATTTAACGACAACAGTAAATGGACTCAGAGGATAAAACTTAGGCTGCAATTTTGAGTTTGCTGACCTCACAGTATTTACTCGCTGTCAGACATTGCGATAGCACTCTGCTATGTTTGCCTTAAAGTACGTTGTCATTCCAGTTTTGTTTAATATTTTGTTAAGATAGTTTCAGCTTTGTATACAAGTTCTAGTTTGAAGAATTTCACAGTTTTGCGTTGGCTATATTGTAGTTAATTGAGTCATAAATACTTTTTGAGATGTTTTTAAAATATTTTGTGATATTTTTGAAATGTTAAAACACTTGGAGATATTGACAGTTTTTTTCCTGAATTTTTCCAAATATGTTTAGACCAACTCTTGACGTATTTGTAGCTGAGACTATCTATGTTGGTTAGGGCTTCAGACAGTTGCTATCGTATTATAAATCTTTGTAGCTCAAGCACTTATTATACTTCTATTTTTTGTAAGTTCAAATCTGAAACTTACAAACATAGCAACCATAGCAAAAAATGACAAACCTGAAACTTACAAACATAGCAACTCATAACGGGACTACATTCCAAGAAAATCGGAGCAAAATGCACACAGTAAGTAAATTGTCTTCTTCAAAAACTTGAACATATTTTAAAACAATTTCTATGCCTACCGGTATCTGGAGAAGTTTGGTCCAAGTTCCCTCTGTAAAATCCAGTACCCGTTTATATCGGTGATAACAAAGTCGAACTCGTCTTTCAGTTCTCTTGTGGCACAACCATCAGTGTCCGCAGGAGTGAGGACTCTGGGTTTAGAACGAGACAGCGATGCAACGATCATTATATGGCACTGCAGAGATAATATCTTTCATCTACAACAGATCTTACACAAAACGACGACACCATGAAACATTAAAACAAAATACAGGTTTTTAACCAATCCCTAAACTGTTTAGGCATAATCGAATACGATGTTTTTCTGTAGTTTGAAATAAACTGCGGCAAACCATTGCCTTTCTTTTGTCCTCATACAAACAAAAGATATCAATCCCCTCACAATAGCCAGCTGATCTGAGCCCCTGGAGCTAGTCAATCAGGGCCGAGGACGTCTGAAAAACCGTATATCAAGTCGTTTCGAATTCAGGCCCATCCTCGAGACAAGGCACAAATAAAATTTGTTCACTTAATGTTTTACTCATTAGTGTTTAAAAGACTTAATGTTCCTTAAATTAGCTTCTTGGTTCAAAGTACTGCTTTAAGAGCAGGTGTAATGATACACAGTTTTGTAGATAACATCACAGAGTCAGATTAGCTGGAGATCTTTTTTTATAAGAACATGGAGCTAAAAGACATACTAAAAGCACACTCGTAGCAGAGCAAACTGAGACGAGAGAACTTTATTCCGGATGTTCCTATGAAAAAGGGTGTGGCGTGTGAAGCTTGCCAGTAGTTACCGTTTTATTTCAGTATCGTTGAGACTGACCACCAAGTCGTGCCCCAACATGTACAGGCCGCCAATCAGATCCGTCCATTGGACAAGTTCTCCCAACGCACCGCCTTTGAAAGCATCAGCGAGAAACCAAGGCATAAAGGAAAACGTGCCGAAGAACACGTATATCTGAAAACGACACAGTTCGATACATGTCACTGATGTTGCAGACACACTGGACTGCAATCATGCAAGTGTGCAGGTTAGACGTAGACGACTAGGTGACTTGGAGGAGGAGTTCTCAGTTGACTTTTTTCCCTAACGTTTTGTGATTTTGCAAAGGGGGATTGCGATACTAAAATCCCCCATTATCCCCCCTCCCTCACGCCGGCTTCGAAGTGGCTTTGTCTTTTTTTGTTCATTTTGTAGAATAGAATGTCTATGTAAGGATTTACTGGTTTGATGAACAAGTCAAAACAATGGGGTTGTCTTCAGTACATCAAGTCATAATTAGCTCTGAGCTGTGTCACATAGAACGCAACAATGTACCGTCACTATGAAACAATGAACGATGGCACCTCACTTTGTGTATCGAACATAACCCAAATAATGGACCTTAAACTTATCCAAAATGGAGAAGGTACAAGTTCGAGTCCTACTTCATTTAGATACGTTTGTACCTATGGGCAAAAACACTTGATGTTGTTGAAATCTAAGCTTCTCTGACGGAACAGGTACACAAAAGACGTAACATGTTTGCAAAAGCCTTCTTTTCAGAAGAAAACACGAAACCCTGTTTGATTTGTTGCTACATGCATATAATTCCAAACCCATTGCCTTTAGAGCGCGAAGCACGTGCAGTCCAAACACTGGTACCGTAAAAATAGCTGGAAAATATAAAGTCCAAGTTTTTGATTCAAAGCTGCATTTCAGGGATTTCTCTGTCATGCTTACGAACCTTTTTTCTTGTCAAACCAACCATGTTTTGTTTGACACCCAGTTCCTTGATGGCGTCAACCCATTCCTCCCACGTGTGCTTCAGTCGTGAACGCAACCAAGCAAGTCTCTTCTCTCCTAAGAGATCAAGAACACCGTTCAGGTTTGTGCGGATTTTGGCCTAAAACCACAAGATGTTCAATAAGTTAACTTTTAAAGGAATATGTTAATCTTGATCTAGATCACTTGATATTAAATGTGTTATACTATATTATATTATATTACATTATATTACATTTCATTATTATATTTAATATTTAACAATTATTCCACGAACGCGCGTTGGATATGAGCTTTTAGATAGTGGACAAGGTGCGAAACTAAATACCAAACACTGGATAAAAATATCTCGAACTCTGTTTTCTACCGAGTCGAGTTTTCAGCCATTTTAAGGGGAGATTTTCCGTGATAAAATTTTCAGTTTCCATATTTGGACATATTGCAGTATATATGATTTATACCGTGAGTAGAGAGCCAATCAGATTACCGGAATTTCAATATCAAGTGCTCGGTATTTAATAAAATGTAATATACTATACTATTATACTATACTATACTATACTATGATATGATATTATATTATAATAGTATTATATTATATTAAATTGTTTTATATTGTATGTTATTATGTTATGTCATGTTTTATTGTGTTATGTTATTATTATTTCGTTATGACCCACTGCTATACTATCAGCTTAAACAATGAAACCTCTACTGCACTTGCCTTAGGACGTTGTGGTTCGGTGTTGAACGGGTCATGGTCTCTTCTCCACGGAAGGACGGGACACCAACTTTCAATCTGACAGGTAAATAGAAATTAATTGACAATCGCAAGGAGAGTGGCCAACAAGATGTCTCATACGAAGTGCTGTTTGCAAGTGGAAATAAATCTAAATAAGATGTGGAAGCTGCTATGAGATAAGTGTCGTGAGTTAGAACAGCCTGAAATCTTTAAACTGATGGTTTAAGGTACCAGACGCCCATTTTTATATACCTCCACCTTTTCTACTGTAGCCTGAAGGATTTGATAAGGTCCTATAAAGGTATATATTTTATGAAGGTAGTCTAAGTTTGCTACAAAAAGGCGCATGCATTTGAGATTGACCCACTCTAAATCATCTACATCTACATCTACATTTTATTGAGTCGGTAAAATCGTTAGATATCACACCAACTATAAAATTACTAAACTAATAAAGCTACTACAATGGAAATATTAAAAGTAAGAAGACTTTAAAAATCTGAATAAAACTAGCGCATCAAAATATTAAAAACTACCAGTTAACATGGACTTAAAACTCTCAAGGGACGGGGCATTTCCAAAATCCTTAGGAAGGGAGTTCCATTCGCTCACAAAAAAGAAAAAAAACAAGTTTCCATTGTCAAGTTCCATCTCAAAAACCAATCAACGCCTTAGCACAGTTTACACACCATTAAAATGAATAACAACTGGTTTCCAATATCATGATGGCGAGTTGAACTTTCAAAACTTTTAAAAGCGCGTTATTACTCTTTTATCAGAAATGCGAAGTTGAAACTGCTGTTTTAATTCGTCAAAACTGGCAATTTTTGCCAGATTTTATGGAACAAATTTTAAAAAAAATCCCCATGACGCTTATGTAGGTCAAAATAGACAAGAAAAAATTTTCACCGCAGAGCAGTGACTAATCGCGACCTGCTTCTTGGGTCAATGTGGACGAGTAGTCTTCGGTATGACTGAAACAGCCATGTCAGTTCCAAAGTCGATTTTTCGTGCATCTCGCGAGCGTGCTTTTGTACTTGCTATTACTGTTAAACAGTTGGAACGGACAATTCCATCTAAGAAATGGTACTTGTTTAGAGTATGTCTATCGAGTTGTGTATGCATGCGGAAAGTTGAGAGAGCACTAGAGGAGCGTTCGAGTGGCACGAGGCGAAACTGAGTACTTCCCTAGCTTCGTGAGCGCTCGATGGATGCACGAGTACAGCTAAAGGTGGAAAGTTTCTTTTGAACAAGGTCACATTCATTTAATACGCCACAAACGTTTCCCTTGAGAACTGTTAATTACTGGCCGGGTTGTTATTGTACTTCTGTTGTCAGTGATAGCAAAGTGGGGGAGGAGTGCTTAAAACACCTTTTTCTCAGAAACTCTTTATACTGATTTTCTAAGAAGAAAATAAACAGAAAAGTAAAATAAGTAATAAGCAAAGTTTGGTAGCTCCTCTTCCACTTCTTGATCGTTATACTTCCAGCTTCGCCTCGTTCCACTCAAACGTTTCTCTCGTGCTCTCCAAGCTTCTTAAGCTAAGCATTTCTCAGTGAACAGAATTGTGTGCTCCAACCGTTTAATAGTATATATAGTAACAAAAATTATAAAAAACATAACAAAATACAGTAAAAACCCACGTGTAAGATTCTAGATTTTTCAAGGTCAGGCCAAACTGGTTATTCTGATTTGGGGTATTAGTTAAATATTGAGGTTAATTGGGTTCTTAGAAGGTTCTTCAGTAATTTATTTGGATAGATATATCAACAAAAAGCATGGATGTGGTTTAGTGACTGCTATACTACGGTACAAAATGACTTATGAAAACAATCCTTGCTTAGATTCATCATTTCAAATTGAAATTATAGTTGTTTTTAAAAAAATCATGTTTGTACAAACGCAACCCAATCAGGCGCAACAAGGCAACAGTTAACGTAATCTGATAATTAGCTCACCTCGCTGAGGTACATTATGACAGAGCACAGGTCTCCTCTGTTGACCTTGTGTCGCTTACCGTGGCATTTGCTATTCCACGTATTGTTAAGTGTCTGCGTAAGCAAAAGAAAGCGTCATTTCGTCTTAACTCAGTTATGTCCTTCTAGGTTGGCCATGAGTACTTTTAGATTTGACGCATTTTCAAAATGCCGAAAAAGAGAGCTCACCTTAACCTTCAGTGAACAGAGTGGGAAGCGGGGATTCTTTGGAATGGTACAAGGTTTTCCGTTCTCAATGGGAATATTGGTGTTCGTTGTAGAAATCCCTTCTCGGCTTTCTGCAATGGAAATGACAAAAGATAAAGAGATAAAGATGATGTAATAGTAAAAAAAATAAAACCATTACATACTATCATACCTAATTTTTAAAGTACTAAATATTAACAGGGAAAATCTGGTTGAAACTATTTGAACACGGATAAAACCAAATAAAAATTCAAGCTCGGAGGTTTAACGCACTTGGGCGATCACCTGGCTGAAAGAGTTTCATATATCGTCATTTCGAAAGTAATCGTTCTCAGTCGGGTCCGTAATTTAACCATTTTTATCGCTCGCCTAAGATGAAAAACTTCCAGCGATGCATAGACGGAGGGGGAGGAGCTTGGGGGGGGGGGGGGGGGTGT
>JAOBRG010135771.1:0-18980 GCA_027574985.1 Umimayanthus nakama | reverse complement strand
CTTGTTGCTATTAAGGGATACCTGGCTCACCTAAGTGCCACAAAGAAAATTATAGTTCAAGGATCTGAACTAAAGAAACAAGAGAGTTATATTACAGACCCATCAGGATCTATCAAGATCATATTTTGGGTAAATCACACTGACGAAGTCCAGCAAGGATCTGCCTACTTCTTTAACAAAGTCAGAGTCAAAATAAGTCAAGATCAGAAATACTTAAACACGCCAAAGCAGGAATCAGAGTGCATCATCGAATCAGCAGAACCCTTTAAAGAAACACTGCCTGTTGTGGATGAAATTTCCACAAGCAAAGAAGTCATCGGCAGTATCATTGGAATAAGCAATGTTAACAAATACAGATCCTGTTGTACCTGTTCGAAGAAAGTCACCATCAAAGGCAAGCTCGCCTATTGTGAAAGATGTAAGTGGCATTTTAAAGACCAGAACAGGCAGGAAATAACAGTGAGCCATTGACAAAAGCTGAATCTTGGATCGTCGATACCTATGGATCAATAAAGATTGTTCTTTGGGAAGATGATACATCAAAAGTCGAAAATGGATGCACATACAACTTTCAAAATTTGAGAATCAGAAAAAACCCCAGAAGTGGAGAGATTTATGTCAATCCTTCAAAAAGTGGATCGTCAATCGTTCCAACAACTCCCTTTACTGAACCAGTTGCAATTCATGAAATTCCAAGAGTTGCTCGACGAGAACATCGAAGCTGAAATAATTGGAATTGCCACAGCACGAATGGACTTAACTTGCATAAGATGCAACAGGCGCATCAAACCAACAGGTGCTCAAACCATTGTGACGTGTGAGAATTCAACATGTGGATTGACACAGAAGCTCAGTAGATGCAAGCAGCAATGGTTCGTCAAAAATTTAATTGAATAAAAAAACACCACAATGACACTACTGTTCCGTAATGATGAAGTTGCAAAGGCAATGAAACTCATCAATCCTGACACCAACCTTCCAGAAATCTCACAACAAGAACTCACTGATCACCTTCTGTCTCTACCAATAGTGAACATCACATTTACTAAGCGAAACAAAGTTGTCACAAACATTACACTTTGCAAATAAGACAGGCAACATGAACTGAAATTTCACTCAGTCATTAAAAACATTATAGTTGTTACAGTTACTCATTAGTTTTGTTTAACTGTTGTTTGTTGTAGTTTTCAATGGCTGTTCTGTTTAGAGCTTTGTCCAATAGTTATAATTGTGTGGAAACTAAATGTTAACATCAAACTGAAATTATCAGAATTGCCACAGCGCAACTGATCACAAAATTGCCACAAAAACATACTGATCACCTGTCTAAAAGAATTGGATATCACTTTTATTAAGTCTAACAAAGTTGTCACAAGTGTCATACTTCCAAATGAGAATTAGTTTTAGTGAACTCTTAATTTGAGTTTGAAATATGTTCAATACTCGTGAATGGAAGAATGATGTTTGTCGTAGTTCAGAAAAAAATTACAAGTTTTCTTCAGTTGTTATTTTGTTAAAAGGTTTGTTTGATACTTATTCATAAAAACGAAATATTCACATTAAACGTTCACTTGTTAAACACTGGTAGTTATTTGCAGCTCACAAAGCGATCTACAGTCAACTCTCTTAATGTACGCATCTCTAACTCAGTCACCGACTGTCCGTAATAGCGGAATTGTGGGGTTTTTTGCCATAAATTTCTTTATGGCAGCAATTTTGTTACTATCCGCTAGGTAACATGTTTGTAGTGGTGAAATTTGACTGTATGATGTTTCTATGACCTCTGAATACTTGCTACAACAAACTCGGCAGGAATTCACTGACGAGTCGTTACAGCTAGTATTATTACTTTAATTCAGCGCAGGTCTTAGTTGGCATAGTTCTATTTTGCATGTTCAAACTGAGCGGGAAAAAAATCTTTAAAGCTGTTTGTATATACTTTGAAAATGCTTGAGCTTCACATAAATATAGATACATTAAAGCAAACAAAACAAAAAGCGCGAAAACTTACAAAATCACTTAATTGATTTCTTCTTTTACAACAAATTTAACTGAAACCTTTTTCAAACAAGTTTGGAAAGAACGATCAGAACCATATTCTACAATTAGGGAGTACCACGCACCGCGATAAACCTCGGCATACTCGCAATAATTAAAACATTCGTCAAACTCAAAGATGTCCAAACTTGAATCCAAGTACTAACAAAGAGACTCGTCCAAAATAACAACGAACCCTTTTATAAAACCCAAACGTGCCTCGTTTGAAAATCGAAGGAGCCTAAGTAGTTTAACCCCCCCCGAACTAGCGTAATGTGGCATTCATAAATTAACACTTTAATTGAGGGTGCCTCAGTAGCGTATTGTGGCATCCATAAATTCTACACCTTAATGAGCGTCACCGACAGTAATGAGGGAATTGTGACATCCATACGAGTAAGGGAATTGTGACATCCATACGAGTAAGGGAATTGCGACATCCATACGAATGAAGAGATTGTGGGATCCATGCGAATGAGAGACTGGCGGAATGTGTCAATCAGTTTGGCAGGGCCTCTCAAACGACTAAAGGGTATTATTTTATGTTGCAGTTAGATAAAAAAAATCTACAACCTAGTGTGTTATTTTTAACGTTTTCTTTGTTGTTGTTTTATAACACGTGCACAATATCAAGAGTACAATGAGTTTCTCAGCAGTGTTGAGAAGCGTCAAAACAACAACCACTCAACATACATTTCGTAAAGACAAAAGCATGGAATTGAGAGGATTTCTATTCCCAAGCTGCTTATTCCGCTTGCTTTTGATCGTTTGCTGACATTGACAATCGTCAGTTTTGAGGTATGAGAACACGATTTGCATGTTTTGCATTGATCATTCAGTATACAGTTACGGAACTGCCACGTATCTTTGTATCCAGGTTTAATATTTCATTTCCGTTTACATTTAGGATTCTCTGCCAAAACGTAAATCTGGTGGTGACGAAAACCAAGAAAGGGTTACTAAGACGGAACAACTTCAATCGCCAGAAGGTCTTCGATGTGAGATCTGTAGCAAGAACTTTACCAACCAATGTAGTTTAAAATGTCACAAAGAGATACATGGAACAAGACAGCACAAATTTTCAAATTGTCATAAACAGTTTGTCACGAAGTAGCACTTGACCAAGCACGTAAAGAGAATGCATCAAGTAAAACGTCAATAAATTCTTACAAACTAGAGTACAAATCCCATCTGGGATGTTGGAAAAGTTTAATGTAAATATATCGATAAGCACAATTGTATGTATTAATTGAGCATTTAACACTTTGTAATGAATTTGAAAAGGTTGATGACAGATAAAGGAGGCTGCTTTGTTTAATTTTCATTCTTTGCCGATGGTGTTCGAGTATTTTACAAGTAAGTTGATTCAGCTGTGGAGATAATACAAAAATTCAATTGAGATTTGAGGCTTTCGGTAGCATGTTCCTGCTCAACGTCTCTGAAATTCATGTCATACTTTTAAAGCCTTAAATGTTCGTTTACATCTTTAATTACTTTATTATACTGTTTAAGATAACAATTTAATGCACGGCATTACATAACAGTTTAAGTTAAGTATAACTTGCCATAACTATTAATGAAAATTTACCTTTGCAAAATATTAGGTTTTCTGCCCTTGGGAATAGCCCGATTGTGAAAATGTACGAAAAAACAAGTCGAAATCACAACGCGAGATACCCACTTGGGGCCAATTCAGGCCGCTGAACGGGCCATTTTAAAATGCTCAATGCATGGTTTCATAAATAAATCTTGATCCGAGGCAAAAAACCTGTTTCAAAAACTGTCATGAATCATTTTAAAAAAATTTAAAGTACTTTTTTTCTTCTTTCAAAAGTCTTTGAAATTAAGATAATTGTGAATCTAAAAAAACTGCACTTTATAGCTATACCATATTGGAAAAACTGCATTTTAATATTGCTTAAATGGCTAACGCCTGCAGAAACTGAAGTTGATGGAGACGCACTGTTGAAGTTGACAGAGGGGGCAGTTAAACTACTGATTCCAATGGTTGGGCCGCGGACGAAGTTTCAAACAAAGCTGGAGCATCTCAAGGCACAGCCTCAGACTGAGGCTGAAACTGGTGATAAGCAAGTGCAAGAACAAGCTGTAGCACCAGGAAATGATGCCGAAGAAAGAAATGAAAAAGGGAAGTATTGTGTCCAGTCCTTAAAATCTTGTAAGAAGTAAGTCATTATTTGTGAGATTGCCAACATCAACATGAAAACTAGAGCTGTATTTTGCCTTTTGGAGAAATTTGAAGGTATTAACTATTGATGCAAGAGTAATACAATCTAGCTCAATCTTTCATTTCCCCCAGTTCCTTTTTGGTATCAGCAGGTTAAGTGACTAAATTTTGCAGTAAAAAGTAAAAATCTCATTCCATCTTGAAGATAACGCACTTTTTCTTTCACTATTTTAAAGCTTTACCTCTGATCTTTCCATTCGACCTAAAGTCTGAATTTGGTTATTTCCTTTGGTTTTAAACCAGTAACCTTCATGCTTGCAGCAAAGACAAAGAGGTTTTCAAATTTTATCACCTGCGAATAAAGATAGTGAGAGAATGCGTGGATGAGTGAGCGAGTGCGTGAAATGTGAAAACAAATAACCTTTTTTTAGCAATTATTTTAAAAAAAACCGTCACTAAAAATGAACTCTACATTGTAAACAGGTTGTTATCATTTATGAAAAAGGTACTCCTCGAAATTGCCATACTGAGCTTGTCTCAAGAGCGTCCACCTATACTGGAGTCCACTAGATCTAGATTTTTGTTTCATTATATTTTGTCTATAAATACAGATCTCTAAAAATTTTCTTAAACCGAAGCTGATCTCTCCATTGGTTCTTCAGGTTGCAGAAAGTTGAACGAAGGCTGATTGCCCTAGACCAGACAGACTGGTCTGAAAAACCTAAAGCTGAAATCCCAGCTACGCTGGTGCCAGAGCACACTAGCTCAGATGAAAGCGAATACTCAGATGATGATGGGAATTCCACGGTGAAACGCCGTGAGAAAATCCAGACTGACAAATGCAAAAAGAGCCTCGACATTGTTTACGAAAAGCCTTTACACAGAGGATTTCGGAATGCCAGAGTACAAAGAGTGGCGCACCCAATCCCCTCCACCAGACCAATCCCAGATGAAGCTTTTGAGTGGGCAGCACGTGTAAGTAGACGACACCAATGACACAACCAAGGGACTCCGCCAGTTCACTGGAAAGCAGTGTTGTACCAGCAATACCTAGTGAAAGCAGCTCTGGGAACTTGACAAGCACACCCACAAGCTATCCTTATCCAGTGCCAAGATCCAGATCACGAGTCAGCAGTCGGTTTAACCACAATTCTAGGCATCTCGTTGAACTGAGTGGACTATAATAATACACTAGCTAGGTTTCAAACTGGTTTTCAAATAACTGTTCTGTTTCACTTTGACGTTACAAGTTGCTTAAACTTTTCATTTTCGGCCAAATAATCTTAGACCTTAAACTAATACTTTGTTTATTTTTTCTTTATTTTTAACTTTGTAAAAAAGGTCTGCAGTTATATAAGTGGCATAACACTTTTTATAGGATGTATTTATCATTGCACCTTGGGATTGAAGTACTTAACTTTATATATAATTTTGGCAAAGACTGGATCTTGGTGCTATTGTATAGACTGCGGCGTCATAGTGAAACAAGGAGTTTCACTTAACTTTTTGATCGTTATGTTCAACATTTTTTTTAGTGCACTTGTTTGAAAACGCAATGTTGAGCAAAACAATGCTACAACTAACACTTGGTATCACCCCAACGTTTGTAATTAAGGGTAATTTTTAGTTGTTTTTGTGGTTCTAAAATACTTGAAATATGAGTGCAGAAAGCTGAAATATGATCAAAATATTACAATATCAATGCATGAAAGGTTAAATGGTTTCTTTCTAAACCTAAATTGAGTACCACTTAGAAACATTTATTTTGAAGTAAGAAATAAGTCTGTTGTACATAAATTTTCCAATAGTCTGTTGAAAACAGAGAGAAATGAAATAGGCCTGTAGTTGCTAACAAGATTTATTGATCTTTTCGTGTATACAGGTATTACACGGGAAACGTACGTACGTCTCTGATTGGCTGTTTCCTTCTACGGTGACGCTGAATCACATCGACAGCGTCCATTTTGAATCAGCTTTGAATCAAGAAAGAAGTATAAGTTGTGTCGAAGCCTCTGTTCAGTTTAGTATATTTTCTCCAAGATGTTTGCTAACGTTGCAAAAAAAGATATCAACGAGGCCGTTGATGAGTTTGGAGTGTGGAGCCTGTCCGAAGTGATCGAAAAAAGCAGCGATTGCTCGGTAACTGTCACTTTCACCCGTGGCCGCAAGAGTTCAACAGAGAGGTGAGATAAGGCCTCTAAGTGAAGAATCGAAGCGACGAAAGCGACCAACAAGTTTACAACGTAAATACATCTTTTCATTGTGTTTTTCAAACGTTTACGCGAGTGCTGTTATCTGAAAATCCCTTGTTAAGTTTCGCCATGGAGGTTTGTGTTTACACTTTACAGTGCAACACACAATTGCTAAAGCGAGCTATTCGATTTTTAAACAACATATTTTGGCAATTGAAGAGAGTGGAATCCAGTTTTAGTTTATTTCAAAATCAAATGAGTGCAAAGCAGAGGTTGATTTAAAATCACAACAACTAATCATATAAAAAATAAGAATGTTATAGTAATAACTTGTAACTAGTTCATTGGCAGCCCTTTGTTTATTTGTGTAGCCACAAATAAGTTTATCTTGACTATTATTCTTGTGCTCTCGGAACCCCAACGTTGCCAAGACTGTCTTCGGGGATATTCTGTGGTTGGGAACAACGAAAGTTTCCGTTTCCCAAGTGGACCCCATTAACAACTGGATCAAGGTGCAAATACCTGGCAGTGATGACAGTATTTGTGCGCCACCTGAAGACCTCTTGGTCAATGAGCCACCATTAGGGCAACCAAAAAAGCGACCAAGGACTAAACCCAAGGGCCAGTCCACTGAAAAGCCACTTCAAACACTGCCAAGCACTCCAGCACCTGAGCCAGAATACCGTTGTTGTTTTACGTAGCGGTTTAGTTTTGAGGGTTGGGTCAGTTTATTTTGTCTTTTACTGTTCCTGATATAATTTCTAGTATTTTTAAGACCAACTCAGAGCACAACTTTTCATTTTCTTGTTTTCGTTGCCGCTTCAATTCAGACAAGTCAAAGATCGTTGGTATGGATTTTGAATTTTTGTGTACCATTAACTGATTATTTTTTACGCTCACCTAATAAGGGTGAATTTGTTTTAAGTTGTTCCAGTAGAGTTACCAGTTTAGTTTCCAGTGCACAGTCTCGTTTAGTTTATTTTCAGTTGGCTAACCTTGGAGATGTTACCTACCAGAGGAAACTCAGACAGCAGGCTCTGGTGGCTCAAATGCGTCAGGCTGTGCTTAGTGGTATTTCTTCGGGGACCAACAAATACAGAGAGTAGCATTTCGAGCGAATTTGAATGAAGTCGAGATACTCGTTAGGATTATTGCTATTATTTTGTGCAATATAAAATGTAAATAGATTTGTTAAGTTGATAGATTTAGATGAAAACAGATGGATTTAAATCACAAAAGTGAGAAGTTTGGAAGATTTAATAACGAAAATTTGCTTGGAAGCTTTGTTTTCATCAAATTATTAAACTGATCAAGGCTAGAAATAACATTTATGGCATAATATTGAGTTTTCTTGAAGTACGCTTATTACTACTGAGTTTAAATATAAAAATGTTTGTATAAAAGTTTATCTAGCCACAAGTCAGACCGAGAAACTTGCGACACTGCTTCCCATGTTTGCAAAGACACGCGCTAGTGTTTACAATCATTAGTGTAGCGAGCGGTATTTTTCGTAGCATGAAAAACATTTGTTTGAGATTGTACCGGGTATTGACTAAAAAGGGAACTCAAACACCTCACCAGTATCTAGTTGTACCAATATGTGGATAAATCTATTTTTAATAAATGAATATTATCTTTTATATAGTTGAGCCATACAACTGTGATCGAATTCAATCCTTTCAATTGAAATATACTGCTTCCCGTACCTGCCATTTGTTTTGGGACAGTCGCCGTCTAATTGACTTTTGTGGGGGAGTTATTATGTCAAAACAATGCTGGCCCGCAGTTCAAAAATAAGAAAACCATATTTGAGCGAATTCAGTTGAAAATTTATGAATTTTTGCAATATTTTTTGCTACGATTTAGCACATACAAGTCCTTGTATACATAATGAAATAGTAATCGTTAAATTATATTTCGTTTTTGTTAACAGATGGCTGAGCGACAGCTTACTTTATTTGGTACTGTTGTAAAAGAGACTCCATTAACTAAAGATACAAAGGAAAGGAATCGGTCAGTTCATCAGACTTTGAATTCATCTTCAAAAACAGATGTTGTCCAGCAGAGTTCAGCCAACGCCAAATGCAATAAATGCAAATGAATCTCGAGAAACGTATCTGAGGGGGCACGAATTGGAACTCTTGAGAGATTTTGTAAGGGCTGTGCTACCAAGACAAAATCCACCGAAGACTTCTTGTCTGTAAGAGAGTATCAAGAACCCTTTGTCAGTGCTGCTTATGATTGGCAACGGTTTAACACACTGCGCACACCATACCAAAGTAAAAGCCAGTTTATTAAAAGGCATCTAAGTAGTACTCTCGGCTGATCTAGACCAAAAAACTATCAAAAATTTGGACCAGTCAGAAGCGAGTATTTGTGTGACGTCACAAGTTTGATGAGTACGGTGAAACGGGTTTCCGCGGGCGGTTAGGGGCGCCATCATGGGGTCAAAAAAGTCAGGGGGGCCAAAAAGTCAGGGACAAAAAATCAGTGGGGTCATCAGGGAGGTCAAAAAGTCGGCGGGTGGGTTACAATAGTCAGGCACACAAAATTTTGAAAAGAAACATATTTCAATCTTAATCATGCCTTTGTACAAGCGGGAACGTGTTAGGGTCTTGGTGACGGTCTCGTCCTTGTTTTTTAAACGAAAGGTAAAAGGAAAAACGCTGGGATTCGAACCCAGAATTCCGAGACCACGGCACGGCGTGTTACCATTACACTACCTTGTCTTTTGCACCCTTGACCGGATTCGAACTGGTGACCCTTCGACTAAAAGTCCACAGCTCTAACCACTGAGCTACAAGGGTGTCTATAAAAAATGACTTAAAACGATATACGAGTAAGTTTTCCTTGCGTCACCGCCACCCAGTTGCTGTTGGTGACGGTACTGGCTTTCGGTTACTTCAAACGCATGCAAAAAAGCTAGATTGTCTTCAATCTCCTCCACAACTTCAAACAGATGAACGTCGTCTTCATCATTTGACTCAAGTCTATTTAAAACATCCCATATATTAGATCGTTGGCTCATTTGTCCGAAAAAAACATTAAAGAAACGTTGTTCTGAACGACCATCACTTGCAAGAATAACGATCGACGGTAGGAAGTTGAGTTTTATAGACCGAAGAGTTGACGTCATTTACATATTGCACCATTCTTGAGCAATAAGGGATTTTTTAGGCTAGTCTATATACTGCATCATTATTGAGCAATAAAGGGACTTTTCAGGCCAGTTTACATATTGCACTATTCTCGAGCAATAAAGGGATTTTTCAGGCTAGTTTACATATTGCACCATTCTCGAGCAATAAAAGGTTTTTCAGGTCATTTACATATTGCGCCATCACATAACAATATTGATTCTAAGCTAGTTATTGGACTCATCTGCTTGTTAAGCGGTATCATATATTTCGTTGGTAGCACCTACACAAATTTTTTAAGCTTTAGAGATATTACATCGACATTAAGGGTTCTTGCGGGGGGTGATAAAGGATAGGATTGCTATAGGAAGTAAGGTTCGGGCGGGGATTTGATGTACTGAGTGACTCGGTTGGCAAGGAGGGCATTTCCCTCACCATTCAGGTGCAAGTTGTCTGACCGGTGCAGTGCCCCGTAGTGGGAGGCAGAAAGCAAGAAAAAGCAAGGTTATCATGATAGAACAATTTTAACACCAAAATATCTATATGAAGAAGGACTTAAACCTTTTACACCTGTGAACTTTTATTTAAATATGTTCTTATATATAAAATGTAGACACTTAGTGTTTAATAATTTTTTTTTGTAATTTCTTCCTTATTTTCTTTAGATTAGTTATATATTTGCTATCGATAACCCTTGTTTAAACCACTTATAAAATATGGGCCTCTTCATTAAAGATTTTTTTTCATTATTAAGCTGGAAGTAAAAGAACAAAAATGTTGGTGACCGTAAAGAAGGGCTTCAACAGTGTTACTGGCTCTGTCAATGTTAAATACGGTCAAAGCCGAAAAAATTAAAACTATTTCCAGCTCATTGGTTTAGGTTTTTGTGATGTAACACGTCAATAAAACGGTTCTCTTACATTCACTTGTTTCGATTTAACAGGTAAATCTCTTTTTCCTTCATGTACCTTTTTTGCCAACCACGTATCTTGGGGAGAAGAATATAAGTTTTTTGTACCGGAAACAATATTGATGTTTGAAGTAGCTGACGAAAAGAGCGTGTTGGTGACTGTAAAGAAGGGCTATGGAAATGTCACCTGCTATGCATTTGATACTGTCAAAGCCGGAAAAAATAAAATGAATGCCAGCAAATTTTTTCGGGTTATGGTGATAGAGTCCAACAACAAAATGGTTTAGCTGGTAAAATCCCTCTTTCCTTCGTCCAACTAAACTTTGATTTATTTTTGCCTTCGCTGGCACCTCGACAGGGTATTTGGTGAAAGGCTCCGATAAGGCAGGTTGTGCTTATAAGCATTCTATTAGATAGTAGAAAATAAACTTTTTTTACTGTTTTTGTCGTAAGAAATACAAAAGTATTAAACTAGTTCGTGAAACTAAAATATTAAAACTACACAAACCACTTTTTGTCATTTTGGTATATACTTTTTAAGTATATCGAAGCTGAAATTTTCGAAATACTTCCCGAATATTTTTAGAATAAACCCGAGAATGAAGTAGGAAATTATGATTCCATGCGTTGAAGATCTGTAAATACAGTGCAATGGTGTATTTTCATTAAACTGTATAAAATAATTTCTTTCTTAAATGGTAAAACTAACCAACAAGCGAAGCACTCTTCACTCGCGATGACCAAGTGTTTGGCGATGAGTGCATTAAGTGTAAATGTACAGTATAAAACATATGACTTAAATCGCAATGCAGATCTCGACACCAAATCTTGTATTTAAAATTCGCCAACATGTCCTTTAATTGAGATTATCATAAGAGGCAAGAATCAGCCTAAAATCGCCAGAAAAAAGGATTATTCAACCCGTGATGATCCTGCCAGGTTGTTCGGTGTAGGATTAAGGCTGCTCTTGTGACATAGAAAAAGTCTTGCTAGGAGACCTTTATTCTCTCCAAGTGCAACAACATAGGAACAGATATCAAGGAGCTTGAATCCAGTGCAGAAACATTTCTGTACTGGGCTGACACGAGTTACACATTTCACCCTGTGGTATTCCTCTGGGCTTGACTCTCTGACCACAAAAGAAATGTGATTCAGTTGGTCTCTTGCTTAAAATTGGAGCATGTTGAATTGCATCATGGGTTGGGATGGCTGAAGCAGGTTCCTGCAGAATGTGACTTAGTACCACAATGTCCAGGGGACCCCCTAGAAGGTCCGAAGACTCGACAATATAGAGGTAGTCTTTGGTGGCAAATTAATGTTGTGGCCTGCCTCATCTAACAACTCATTCCTCTCAGCTTGCAGACGGAGGAACAACTCTTCTTTTTCATTTCAAACCGTTTGTCTAGTTACGGCCAGGATGAATTTGCCATTGTTATTCACTATAGCCAAGTTTCGAAACAGTTTCTGTCTACCTTTACACAGAGAGGAATACTGCATTCAGCACATTTCCAGGAACTTTTTTTCTGGACTTTACCATCGGATAAAACATAGGAAAGTTTGCAGTTTTTATTGTCATAGGTTGCCTTTGCAGATTTGTTTTCCAAATATTCTTCTGTGACGGGAACTGGGCGGTGATCACTACGGACATCCCTTTGTCTAGGTTTTCCTTCCTTTTGGTATTGGCAAGGCAGCTCACTTGCTGCAACAAGACTTTTGGCCAAGTTTACCCTAAATTCTTTGTGACTAATTTTATTTCCAAGACTCTTTTGTAGTATATTACTATTTACTATTTACTATTTACTTTTGTAGTGTATTACTATTTATATACTGTTTACTGTTGCCCAATTCAATATAATTTAAAACAAAGTTTTCCACCACTTTCTTGTTTTGCGTAAAACAGCACATGGTTGTAAGAGCTGGTCAGAGAGATCAAGACCGCCAGTGCATTACATTCCTGACTCCCTAACAAAGTCTTGGCCAAAGAATGTATCACTACTCCAGTACGATGATATGGTTGGCATCTCAACCATTCCCATGAAAATGATTATGGCAAAAACACACAAGAATTCTTTGGTTGTCACAATGTACCAGCGAAAGAAAGGCTGCTTTGCCTTTGGCCTCGCTGCGTATCTGTTTGTGCTGGCAACAATCACATCAACCACAGAACATGAAAAGCTGAAAAATCTCCAATGGAGTCCGTGGTTGTGTGCCACTCATACTTGGGAGCTGAAAACTAGGCTCTCCTCTTGGTGAAAACTTTCGTCCTTGTGGCTCTACGTCAGGTGTTTCTTGATTCTTCCTTTCAACCACTACTAGTGGCTGTCTTGATCTTTTTCTTCTCTTCTAACTTGCTGTTTAGGGCCATTAGATGAACTTTGTCTAATAAAATTCACAAAAACGTGCTTTTTTAATTTATTTGTACACTAGTCATTTGAATATTATCCTATGCGAAACTGACAAGAGAAAACAGTAACAAACTAAATGTAAATAATTATGTAATTTTGGCTGAACATTTAAACAGGGGCATTAAATAATAAGAATTGAAAACAAATATGTTGCACAGTTCAGTAATGCTTACTCATGACATTCGGAGAGCTTAAATTGCCAAATATTAACTAACTCAGAAAGTGTATTTTGAGAAGTGAAAACTTTGATGATTTGCGGGTAAACTGTCATGATCAAAGGAGGTCATCTGAAATTGGAGACGAAGTACAAGAATCCCACATAGTATAACATATTGCTTCCATTTTCAAATGCTCTCGCTATATCTTGCAAACGAGTTTGAGAACATTATTACCGAAAAGTACAAAAAGAAAGACCACTTGATTTTATAAAGGAAACAGAAACAACTGCGAACTTACCGATCGAAAGCAACCACGTCACAAACAGCGTATTCCGAGTTTGAATCGCACTCAATGTCACTATTAATTAAATACTCAATAACATGTGCAACATTAGAATAACTAGACTTCGGTTTGATAGGCATTCTGACGATTTATCCAAAATGTTATGGCACAGCAACAAAGCAATACCTTTCGCTCCATTGGCAAAAGAAAAAGGCGGCCGTAAACACGTGGCATAAAAAATCGACAATGCTCATGCATCTCTCAGCCAATGAAAATGTAGCTTTTAAGTCACGTAACAAAGACTAAGATATTCTAACAGAAAATGCTTTTAGTTGAGGATTTGCTGCTAAAAATACACTTTTTTAAATCGTTGATACGCTTTTTTCAACACGTGGATTCTGGTAGCAAATCAAAACACGCGTGACATCGGAGTAATGCAAAACAAGAAACGCACTATGAAATATTGTACATGAAATGTGTGCGAGTTTATAGCTCAAAAACTTTATGTATTTAAACTACTTTATGGAAAACAGATTGATGTTTGGACGAGTCACATATTTTTGCAATAATCAACTGAGGAAACTAAACGGCGAACGGACTCAATGTCGTGTCAAACGAAACTTGATTTGTGAGGGAATAAAAGTCATGACCAAACCCTGTTAAACATCAACAGACAGCAATAATTCTTCAAAACAGTTTAAGTAATTACTGTTCTAAAGAGACGACATTTTGGGAGGCCTTCCATCTCCACATGAACGGCGCCCCAACCTCTTTGTTTTCAATCTTCGGCTGTGGCAAAGGCAGGCTTATTTAAAACATCAAGCTGCAGCTCCAGGGGGAGCCAGTCCAAGTAACTATGGTATTCTTCTTGCTTTATCTCTTCTTTCTTTGTTTCTTTTATTTTCCTTGCTTTTTCCATCTTTGTTCTTTGCGTTTTCTCTGCACTGCACTTCTCTTTTAACAGCTGGTTGTCCTAGAACTACTGGTTAATTAAGTTTGGTCCACTGAACACAAAATCCTTCTTGCAAGAACAACAAAGGGCAATGTTCTTTAGCAATTGGTTAAGGACTAAATTGATCTGAAATTTCATTATTCATGTCTAGGAGAAATATCTCACTTCTTTTTATCCTCTTGCCGTCCAACTCAAATGAAAAGCCAACACTAGTTTCTCCACAGACAAGCAATTTGTACTTTTCTAGATTGGCCATAAATCAGTCGAGCTTAAACCATTTAACTGCTACTTGTAGCTCACTGGGGAAGTTGGGATGGCCCAACGTCAAGACAGCTTGGCCACGTCCTTGTGTTAAAGTAAAGAAGAGAAAGTACAGAACATTGTTCTAATGACACCCGGAAAACTTGACTGTTACAAAGATAATGAGATTGCATAAGTTTCGATGCAATGGAGGAAAGCGGTCGTTAGTTGTCGTCTTCAATATGCTCATTGAGAAATCACTTGGAGGAGTGGTTACCAGAAAAAAAACAACCTAGGTTTGAGTTAACGTGTAAAGTTCTGCAACTCAACCAAAACCTTAATGATTGGAAAATGGAAAATTGCACCCTTCCCAAATCATATTTCGAGAATAATGAAAGAACTACACTTGTTTGATATATTTTGCAAGTAACATTTTTAAGGGGAACCAAAAACAATACATACACAAAGAAATTGATCAGGAATAGTGTGGTTGATTCAATATGAAAACATTATATCACAGAAAAGTCCCAGGCACTTCCAGGCTTGTAATACTTGATGGCAAAACAGTGAATGATTTCATGAAAAAGATCATCTATGATTCAAAGTGACCAAATACAATGAAGCAAACGAATCCCTTTCTGTTTCCAACTTATTTTGTATATATTTGGTTTTGTCGATTCTTAACCACAACCATTTAATTTGTGATACACAGAAGCCATTATCGTTTAACATTTTGACCGGGTGAAGTATTCTGAAAACAATTACACAAGAAATGAACAAGCACTCTCAGACATTTATAAATTCCAATTTAAAGGTTTGTATGAGTTAGTAGTAGATGTAAATTTAGGGCTATCCCTGATAGCAGCACGTCATAGATAGGCATCTGACGGGAATACCCCGAGGTTGATGTTATTTTAAAATCAAGGTTTCCTTTCCATTCCATTTCACTTAAACCAATGTAGTGTTGCTTTGTTGATAGTTTATCCCACTATTCACTTCCACCACAAGAAATAGTTGTTGAAATCTTTGCTCCATTTTTATGTATCGAGCACTGTATTAAGGGAGCGTATGATCCGCTGGAAAGCTTACATCTTCCTAAGCCCTGGGTTACCATCAAAAGAAACATACGGCTGCAAGTCTAAGAACCCACCTCTGATTGACGAGTTTAAGGGATTTGATTACTTAAGGACGACATGCTTGATATGATACAGTCCACGAAGTTCAAACAAGTAGACAGCCCTTTTCTCAACAAACTTAAAGACGACATTGCTTGCATTAACAACGAACCCAAGCTCCTTATTCCTGCTGATAAGACAACAAACTTTTACAAACTGGAACGGCAACATACAACGATCTACTAGAAACAAAACATCACAAAGTTCTACAAAAAAGCACATCAAAACACTACACACGTTATCCATGAAGGAAACAAGAGCATCGCAACGAAACTAGACATCGATGACAGAGTGGACACAGCAGCCGACAAAGACGCAGATTAATCAATCCCACCAAATCAGGGATAGGCAAAACCAGCAAAGAAATCCTGGAAAGAATCAACAACAAAATCAAAACAGCAACTAAGTTCAAGCAATGGAAAAACACAACTTCTGTGATCGATTGGTATAAAAAAATCGAAAACAAGCACCAATACAACTTTATCTGCTTCGAGATTGCAGAAAATTAACCCTCCATAAGCCAAGACTTCTAGAGGGAGCAAAAAGGTTTTCACTAAAAGCGCTTTGAAAGCTCAACACTACTGCGACTTTCAGTTGAACTTCAAGACCAGAATTCGACTAGCGAGACTAACGGCAAAGGACGTTCAAAACGACAGAGCTGAAATCCAAACTACTAAAGCTGCTGATAAAGACAAAGAGATCCTCCTAACAGCATCTGAAAGGAAATTGACGGCAGAACGAATCAAACACAAACACCGCTTGTGGGCCAACCACAAAGGAAATTTGAACCACCTCAAGGGTATTGCTTGATTGACGCCGAGTGCCTTGCTGATAGTCTCTCCAAAGTTCACAAATATGCACGAGGTAAGTTTCCAATGCGTTTAAAAACAACATACGGTAGTATATTTTCGTTTCAAGTTCTGTTACTGATATTACTGACAGTTTTTCCCAAGTTGACTTACAATTAAACTCGTATTTTTCTTTGACAGGACAAATTGCTCTGCTGGATAAACAAGAAGAACGGAGGGGCTTCTCCAGCAGTTTCTCAATCCTGTGTTTGGCTTGTGGTTTCTCAACACCTCTCAGTATGTCAAAAAAATAGGGAATCAGCAGATGTAAATCGCAGAGTTGTTTATGCAATGTCTGAAATGGGACGTGGTCCTGCCAACCTCAGTTCTCTATGCGAGGTATGATTATGCCGACCATCTCTGATGACAGCTACCACGACCATCTGAATGACAGTGCAGATGCCTCACTCGATCTACAGCCAACACATTAAAAGGAAGTAGCTGAGCGGTATAGAGAATGGTACAAGCAACATCACCTCAATGAAGATGTTACCCGTCAGACTGTCCTTAATGCCAGGGTGGTGTGGAAGATCCGATGGATAGGGTAGATGCAATGTCAGAGGAAAAGTGGAAGAACCAGTTCTTAAGAAAGGTCGAAAGATTAATTAAGCCCTCGCCAAGGAAGCGACATGTAATCGGACAAAAGTAAAACATGAATTAGGATGGAGAAAATACATAGTTGACGATGCCAGATGGCCAGGATCAGTGAGATGTTGCGAGAAAACCTTTCCCTACGCTGGTACCTTCAGGTACCACATAGATGTTAAGCATGTGAAAATTGGAGCGAATTAGCAAGTTCCGACCACTGATGCACTCAGAATACTGCAACTATTCAGGTGCACAGGGTGAACTGATAGCAATAAGCTTAACTCGGTGACATCGCTGGAGAACAGTGAAGCACCTCACGGCAAGAATTCTGGGATAGGTTGAAGGAGGTTTTTCTTCTCTCCCTGACAACATGTTAGAAGCGAATGACGTCATCATCAAGGACAATAACCAACCACGCAACAAATGGCAACTAGCTGGTGTAGCTGAGGTTTCATACTCAGATAACAGCTCAGAACTAAAGTGTATAATGAGGCCACCAACCATATCAATCACAAGAGCAATCCAAATTATGTCTCTGAGAAAATAATAGCAGGGAAAAAAACAGGCTGAACTCGATCAATGCCATCGCAACATCTTAACTGGAATACCTAAAAGTGGCCTTACCCTAAATCCAAACAATTGCGTATGCTCTCAAACCACAGTAAAGAATCTGGATCATTTCATCGACAAAGGTGTCAAGACAGATCCAGCCAAAGTCAAGGCCTTCATCGACATGCTCATAAGCCCGAAGATCTCGCAGACCTCTAACGATTTTTGATGAACAAGGCTATCAAATTCTACCCAAAGGTCGCTGCATTGACACAACCTCTGCGTGACCTATTTAAGAAAGGAACAACCTGGCTCTGGGATGACACTCGACACCATTCGAATTGCTGTTTTGCCATGCACATGTATCAACCAGCAAGATGAAAATCGGGTAGTTACATGTATCAAGGGTGTCTTTGTTAGCAAAAAACACATTTGCTTTAGTTTTTATCAAAAGAAACAAACAACATCATTTTCAAGCAAGTTTGTGGCTCAACGCCAAGATCTACTAGCCTCGCTACTCAGCAAAGTGTGCAAAAAGGTCCAAGTTGAGTCCCACCTCCAGCCATTGGACAACGAAGTCAATTACAAAAGATTTTACCTAAGATCAGCCACAACAAGTTCTGATGTGAGATTGGATTGGAAGGCTGGTGGCTTCTGGTCGCGCGGAGTGACAGCATTTTTTGATGTTACAGTGACGCATGTCAACTCCAAGACTAACCAGGGGAAACCAACTGCAGCAATTTACAAAAATAAAAGCATAAAGTATATACTCACTTGAGGAAAACTTGTCAATTACAAAAGATTTTAGCAAGAGTGTAGAAACTGAGTTTCAAAAATACGACTTTCAGCACATAATCTTCCAGATGAATCCGGTACATGCTCAAGACAAAACCTTGTATATAAACTTTGCCACCTCAATGAAAAAGGTCGCGAATGCCACTACTGCATAGTGTGCCCTATCACAAGTTTTTAATACTTAGCATTCAGGCAGAGCTGGCGGCACAGTCAAAACCCTTCTTTACTGTCACCAACATACTTCATTTACTTCCAATATCACTGTTATTTGCGGTACTAACAGTTTATGATCTTCCTCTCCTAGAGATATTGCTACGATTTCTATTGATAGAGAGAGAGAGCTGAGACTCATTTTTATTTCGCAAAAATTGGACTTCTGCTACATGTATAGTTCACTTGTTTCAATATTTGTTAACCCTTAAACTGGCAAGGGGGGGTTCAACGAACCCCCCCCCCTCGATTTTTTTGGTCTTAAATTTTTGCCCCTTGACCAATTGCCAAACGCTTTTGCATAACTGTTCCTCGA
>JAOBRG010135660.1:0-18981 GCA_027574985.1 Umimayanthus nakama | reverse complement strand
AGCTTGGTCGCCGCTGTTCTGGTCTATAAAGTCAGAAAAGTACTCCTGGCGAGCCGATGACATGATGTAATTGGCGCAATTTCTTGCTGCCTTAAAAGCGAGCAGGTCTTGCGCATTTTTAGAAGAGCGCCACTTGCGCTCAGCTGCTCTGCGTGATCTGATTGCGAGTTTGATGTTGTTGTTAAACCATGGGACGCACCTACGTTTGATAACTGTTTTAGTCAGTACAGGAGCATGAAGGTCCAGTAGACGAGATAGAGTCGAGTTATAGCATCCCATTTGGTCTTCAAGATCTGAGAATTCCTTAGTACAAAGTTCAGAGGAAGCAACCTGCTCACGAAATGCGGCAATGTCAATTGACTTGATCTTGCGAAACGATACCCTTTCACTTGATCTACTTGGTTTACCGGTGTTGATATCGCATAACACAGATGCGTGGTCCGACATGTAGGTATCGACTACAGGCTTATTAGATATCACTCTATCAAATGACCTGGTGATAGTGAGATCTAATCTAAACTTCTGGCACTAAATGAAGCACTGAAGCATATGGCTACAATGGAATAAACAGGTATTGGAATACACTGTGTCATAGCACTTATAAATTGACCTAAATTGCAGTTACTAAGAGTTCACACATGTAGCAATTTGCACAGTTCTTTTGAACGAGAAAACAATCACTCTGTGGTACTTTGACCTCCTGAGAACTCTAGGGGGGTCTGCAGGCTGCTGATCTGGTAGCTCCTTTGGCTCTTGTTGTTGGGAAACACTGTTGGGAACAACTGATAATACAGGTTGTGATCGTTGTTGGTCACTGTTGCGATCACTGTTGTGGTCACTGTAGTTACCTTGTTGATCTTCTGGCAGACCACCACTCTCGAACGGCTGCTGAAAGTTTGGAGAGGGGTTGAGCAAGAGCATGAACTCCCCATCGGTGTCTGTAGAGGTTGTGTCCTCGTGGACAAACTGATTGTTGGGTACAGAGACATCTGAACAGGAAAGTCGGACATTGGCATCGGGATTGGTAGTCAGTGGGCACAGCTGCAACTCAGCACGATGAACTTTCCTTGGGTTATCCATACCGTCATAGGCAGTCACAGGGTATGGACTCCCATCCTCGGTTGGTACTTCGGTGACAGCGAACTATGTTGGCTCCCATGCATCCTGTATTTTGTTTCTGCCACGAACACGTTTGCGCAAGTACACTAACTGTCCAACTTCAATGGATGGTGCATAAGCCTTAGAGTCATGTGCCGTCTTCCTTTTGTGGGATGCTTGTCGCAGATGCTCCCCTGCTTTTTCCCATGCATGTCGTAGGCGGGTTTGGTGTGTTGCTAGCCAGTCATTGACAGGTCTTGTCAAGTCTCCACTTACTTCTCCATCAAGAAGCACATCAACTGGCAGTGTAGGGGGTCTGCCAAACAGGAGGTGATAAGGACTGTAGCCAGTTGAGGCATGAGGAGTGCAGTTGTAAGCATACAGCAACTCTGGCAGATGTTCTGCCCAGCGTCGTTTCTTTGGAGGGGGCAAACTTCTGAGCAGATCGTGCAGGGTTCGGTTAAATCTTTCACACTGAGCGTTGCCTTGCGGGTGATACGGTGTCGTCCTACTCTTGTGTATGCCATAGATACGGCACAGTTCCTTAATGACCTCACTTTCAAAATTACGACCTTGATCGGAATGAATTCTCATAGGAGTACCATACTTCTGGAACCACTCTTTCACCAACACCTTTGCCACAGTAGAGGCCTTTTGGTCTTTTGTAGGCACAGCATGAGAAAATTTAGTGAAAACGTCAGTAATAACCAGCACATTTTCTCTGCCATCACTTGACGGTTCCAACAGCGTGAAATCAATTGCTAGGAGTTCCAAAGGTTGGGAAGCTGTCAAGTGACCAATTGGTGCTCGGATACGTGGTTGGGGCATTTTGGACAATACACACCGTTCACATGACTTTATCCAATTCTCGATATCAGCATGCATGACTGGCCAGTAACAGCGACTTCTTGCAAATAAGATGGTTCTCTCCAAACCTTGATGACCCATTTCATTATGCAAGCTGCACATCACTTTCTCTTTCAGAGCTTCTGGCAACACTAACTGCTTCACTTTCTGTTCCTTTGGGTCAGTAACTGATCTGTAGAGTAATCCGTTGTCTTCACTCAGTCGATTCCACTGTTTCAGTAATGTGCAAGTTCCATCAGTCAACTTTTTTTTTTCCTCTGTAGATGGCTTTCTGTTTTGTCTCCAGAACTTGAGGAACGAACTGATGGTTGGATCTGTCTGCTGTAACTGAATCAGTTCTGATTTTGTGTATGACGGCAATGACAGAGTTGTATCTGCTCCATCGCTTTTCTTGCTGCTTACTCCATTACTGTCATCTACTGTGATGTTGTGTTGCTCTGATACAACTTGTGTCAAAAGAGGTGGTAAACTGCTGCTATTGGCTTTACTGGAAAACATCGCCTGGGTTTCGACATTAGAGACAGTCTCTGTATCACTGTTGCATGGCATGCGTGACAATGCATCGGCATTGGTGTTAGATTTTCAAGAGCGATAGACAATTGTAAACTTGAACGATGCCAGTTGCGATGCCCAGCGTTGTTCAACGGCTCCCAGTTTTGCAGTTTGTAGATACTTAAGTGGGTTGTTGTCAGTGTAGATTGTAAAATCGCTGCCCAGCAAGTAACTTCGGAATTTCTCAGTCACTGCCCACTTCAAGGCTAATAACTCCAACTTCATGGAACTGTAATTCTCTATATTCTGTTCAGTTTGCTTGAGTCTTCTACTTGTATATGATATGACGCGTTTTTGTCCTTCCACTTCCTGCGAAAGAACTGCACCAAGCCCTTGGTGGCTAGCATCGGTCTCGACAATGAAAGGTTGGGAAAAGTCAGCATACCCTAGTATTGGAACTGTAGTGAGGAGATGTTTCAGCGTGTCGAACGCCTCTTGGTGTTTCGCTGTCCATTGCTTTTGTGAATGGTACCAGCAACCGCTTCTTTAACTTGAGCTCGTGCAAGCATCTATTCTGCAAGTCATGTAGAGGATTTGCTATCTTTGAAAAGTGCTTTATGATCCGGCGATAGAAACTAGCGAAGCCCAGGAAAGAACGGAGTTGTTTAATGGTGTCAGGTACCTTCCAGTTTCTCACAGCTGATATCTTGTCTGGATCTGTGGATATGCCATCTGCTGAAACCACATATCCTAGGTATGAAACTTTGCGCTGCATAAATCTACACTTGTCTGTTTTAATCTTCAGTCCGTGGTTACTTAGTCGGGTTAATGCCTTATCAGGTCTTTCCAAGTGTTCCTCAAAAGTCTTGGAGAAAACAATAACATCATCCAGGTACACAAGCAACAGTTGATAAATTTGATCATGCAGGCAGCTTTGCATGAGTCTTTGAAACGTGGCTGGAGCTCCACAGAGTCCGAAAGGCATCCTATTGTACTCAAACAAACCAAAGGGGGTGGTGAATGCAGTTTTTGGTTTATCATCCTCTTCCACTGCAACCTGGTTGAACCCACTTGCAATCTCTTTGTTTTCACAACAAATCCCAAAAAAATGAATTTAAGGCCTGCAAAGTTAATACATCATATTGGCTACTTTCTTCAATAAGTTTTCATACACGTCTTTAACAACAGAAAACTTTGGGTCATCAAAAATGAGAACTTCTCCTTTGAGAAAAGTACTAGCATCCTCAGCAACTACTTTCATGGATTCAAGAAAATGTTGAAAGTGAGTTGACCTTTCAAGATCATGCACAGATTTGTCTTCCAGCATGCGCCAAAGTGGGCCAGTTACAATTTTGGATGTAAGACCCAGAGCACCACAGCCTGCTACAAAAGACTTGACTTTCAAATCATCATACACTGCTCCTAGTAGTCTGTTCTCGGAATGCACATGTGAAAAACACTCAAGAAAATGCGAAAGAAGAAAATAAACTCCAACACCATTGTAAAATGTAATGTTGAATATAATCCCTCTAAAAGGGGCTAATGGTACACTGTCAACATGCTTTTTACTTTGCAAAAAAGTCAAAAACCCAACTGCCCTCCCACTCTTGACAGTGTATCCGGCTCGTGTTCTTTCGCCGGTTTTCTTCCTTACTTCTTTAAAGAATTGGCAAAAAACGTGTCGAGCTCCTGGCAAAGTATGGTTGTAATATTTTATTTTTCACCAGTTTTCTCGTCACACAAGCCACTCGAATTTCTTCCAGTCTACCCGAGTTTTCACGGTGTTTTCTGAGTTTTCGTTTTGAATAAAACCGTCAATTTCTTGACTTGAGTCTCGGGTCTCTTCTAGCTGTTTTTCATTTGAGCCTGGTTCTTCAGTTGTTTCAGGAGACAATTTAATTTAATTTCGAAATTCGGCAAATCAAATTCGTTGTTGTCGTAAATAAAACTTTCAAATTGTCGGATCGTTGTAAGTGTTTTTTGTTGCAAAACGACACTAAAAAATGTAAACAAACTTTATAAATGACATTCGCTCCACCTAGAATTGACCAATCAAAGCACGCGAAATCGTTCGGCCATATAATAAATTGCCATTTCCGTTCCCTTTTTTTCCTCCCCGGTCAACATGCAGCCCTTAACGTTTCAAGAAATTTTCTTTTCTTGGAAGTGTTGAATTAGTAGTTCAGCTTTGTCGGAGGCCGAGATATAGATGCTTTCGTCTTTGCGGAGAGAGGGGATGCCGCTGGATTCTAAGCGCAAGTTCTTAACGTAGTTCCAGAATTTCTTCGGGTTAGACTGCAGGCTACCTCCAAGGACCTTAATAAGGTAGGTGTTGTGGGCGTCGCGGATAATTCTGGTGGCTTTGTTGCGCTGTTTCTTGTACGCTACTTAGGCCGATGAGGATTTGCTACCGCTCCGTTTGGCGCGCTGAAGGAGGCGCTCACGTTTTCTTAGTTGTTGTCTTTTGGTTGATAATGACATCCACGGCAGGTTGGGCTTGCGTTTTGTCTTTCCGGAGGATACATAATTTAATTAGATTCTTAAACTGTGCAGTATCAACTCCATGTAAGTCTTCAACCTGGTTACCTAGCTCCAAGGCTTGATTCTCAACTGCGCTGAGGTTTTTCACCCATGGAAGAATAGACATAATGCTTTGTCTGTGACACTCCTTTTGTTACCGACAAGAGGTGAAGTATCCACCATCCTCCACTGTGGAATATCGGAACCAAGACAACTTTGACTCCCATTCAGGATTATATCCTCTTCTTTTGCGGGTGAACTGGATACAATCTAGAATATTATCTTTCTACCTCCGGCGTAAGATTTGCTTTAATTTTGTGATCATAGTAAAGAAAAGTGCCAATGTTCTGTTCATGCTTTTGTCATTAAAATAAATTTTCTTAAGTTTTTGTTAGTGCAGCTTTATATATTTTTTGATGAGATGAAAATTTAAACGAAAGTAACAAAACTGGCAGTTTGCAGCAATGAACATTATGTTTTGTTTATTCAAACCTATTGAGCCACCTTAAAAGTAAGGTGAACATAGTTGAACACATTTTTTGTTTTAATGCACCAAAACTACTTGTTGATTTACAATTTAATTTTATAAGGATAAATAATATGAAACAAGTCATGTTTCTGTCAGAGTTTATGTTATCAGTGAGGTATACAAATGCAAAATTATATTATAAAGTACTGACAATATATTCGATTTTTTAAGAAAAAGCTATCTTCGAAATCGACAAATATTCTTAATGCTTACAAAATCTAATATAAAACTTTTTCTACATTTAATCTAATGGATAATTTGCCAAATTGACAATGCTTGTACAGATCAGGCCACCACCTCAGTGCAGATTCTCTGGTGGACCTCCCTGCTCCAGAATTAGTTATCAAGAAACTCCTTGCTGTCACCCTTTCCCGTCCAATCTGCAGTGCATCTGCTTTTGCAGATGCCAAGGCTTCTTGAGGGGTGGAATGCACCTTATCTGCTATCTCTTCACCGTTGCCAAATGCGACTCTCTCTTTAATTGCCACCACTTACTGCTCTCCAAAGAGTACCTTCACTTGTTCAATTTCATAGATCTTGTACGAAAACCTGATTGCTTTATTTGCTATCTTTGGTTGCCGCAGTTGCTTTCTTTGCTGCACTGCGTTCAGCTCCATCTCCATTTGGTGAAGCATATGACTAAAATACGCTGCTGGGGTTTAGTGTATGTCAATGTGGAACCACCGACCTATGCTTAAATATACAAAAAAGCTCCTCATTGACTTGGTTACAACTATGTTTTTGATGTTGAAGATTCTGCAACGATGATTGGGGAAACGTGGGTAACTGGATTCCTGTTTGATTTTGTATGCCTCAGAAGTACAGCTGAACCAAACGACTGCGTTTACGTCCCGTCTTTAATCCAAGAACAGGCATCGCATCACAGTGGAAAGGACCTAAGGTGTCGTCTCGAACCGTTTATGAAAGGAAAGTTCTTAAGCAAGACCCGCTGGGTGTTGGCTCCATTGCACGCGAATGATGTCCACTGCGGCTTGCTTTGCCTTGACATGCTAAGGGGGCAGGCATTTTTTGACGAAGGGCTAGGATGGCAAGCGCCTTCAAACACTGAACAAGTTGTAAAGAATGTGGTCAGTTGTTTTGCCGATGCATCAAACTGTGACATTGCTCCTCCGCTGAAGCGTTTTGGAATGCCATAGCAACCAAATGGATCTGGCAGTTGCAGTGTAGCCGTCATACTAGCGGTAGAGGATTTTGTTGGTGCATTGCTTCAGCTGGAAGTTTTAGGAGATGGCGTACCACAGAGGTCAGTTGATGTGGGAAATAGCATGTAGCGTGGGAGAACAGCGATAAGGTACACGGTGCAGACAACTGTGGTTGCATCCAGCTGAACAATCTAACAGTTACGTTAGATTGTAGGTTCGATTTGGAGGGGACGGTTCTGTAACTGATGTCTGTTTTCTAGTTGGTAGTCAAAAAGCGATAACTATTTACAAGTGGAACACCTCACTGTTCCTCCGGAAACTAGCTTTCTAGCGACCTTCAGGTGCATACTTAATTTTTGTTACTCAATCATTGAATTTCAAATCTTACCATTATTTCGCGTTAAGAGGCTGTCCACGAGAAAACCATGCAGGAGGCGGTACAGGGGGGGTCACGGATTTGGCTTGAATTTTGGATGCAGTTATAACTTGGTACTCTATTATCAGATGTGGTATTATTTTGGTTCAAGCGTCTTTTCTTTGTGTTCCCCAAGGGGGGGGGGGGTGCCCTCGGGGGCCGTTTTAGTCCCTTTTCACACCGAAATTTTGCCAATGTTTGGATGCATTTTTCTCTAAGTGTTTGCAAAACTGACCAGAAATAATCAGTCTGTGTGATAGCTATGGACATAAGTTTTGTAATAATAAAATAATTATAGCCATGTGGTTTCGAGAATTTTTTGAGATGCCTTTTCTTACGGTCACTTTTTCTAAATTCAAACATTCGCAATAAGTATACATTTTGAAATGCGATTACAGGAATACATGCAAACCTGATCGGACGTTTGAGATTGCCCAGAATATCTAAAAAAGTTAAATTTTAACAGGGACTACCTAAAAATGTGGGATTCTAAAAGCTTTTTGTACATTCAGCCAAAGAAGTGGCGCACCCGACGCAGACCTGAATTCAGTCTGACATGGAAATATGAAACTCCGAAACTGAAAATAAAGCACCAATATTATAAACCCAGCGCCAAATAAAAAGGTGTAATGCGTACCTTGTTAATGTCAAAATGTCTCAGAAACAAAATCTTAAATCTGCGACTACAGCAAAGGTAATATCTTCTCACATTCTTCATAAGAACTTCTGCCGAATCACGAGTTTGTTCCATTGATTGGAGGTCCAACCCTGTACAGTAAACATGTAAATTTCAGACTTAAGTGAATATGGGACGAAAGTCACGCAACAAGGCCATCCGCATTGGAAATTGAGACGTGTTTTCTTCAATGAATTGCGTTTTCGTATTTAGTTAAACTTATTTTTAACGAGGACGCTTAACCTGCTCCAACGGAACTCACTGAAAATGATCTTTTAATGGCTTTCGAGGCCTCAACGGAAGTCCGTGTCAGGTTTTGGTTTTTGACGGCAGTGAAGCGGGTGTTTACACTTTGTACCAGTTTCAGGTCTACTCTAGTTCCAGTGTATACCAAGTGCAGCTCTGTGTTTTGAGCAACTATGAATACTGACTCCAGGTTTGCTCCTTCTTTATCAAATATGCCAGTTCTTAGAAGTAGGTGCTTTTCCTCCTTGACAGTTGACTTTGGGCTGATATTTATTCGCCGCAGATAGTTTGCAATCAGTCCTTGATGCTTGAACTCGCAAAGGCACGTACTCCTTTTCAAAAATAGGAAAGCCAACATGTTTTGGCGGAATAATTCGCAAACGACCAGGATATGCATGCAGGCCCCTCAAGTTTCGTCTTAGCTCCTACGACTAACTAAACTTTCTCAGATGTCCTACACGTTTCGCGCCAACTTGTTGTTTTGGCGGTTTGCGATTGTCGCTTGCTGCTATCAAATGCCCACGGGCTAGCGGCTCAGTACAAATTTCAAGAATAGTATAAAAAAGTTTGTTAGACACATTAATATCCATAAAGTAAGCCCTACACCAGGTATTTGACGTTAACCTGGCATTGCTGCTGTTATATCTTCAGTTTCGATGCTACCTGTTTAGGTATCAAATTTGGATGATTTGTGTGGGCTACGTGACTTCAAGTGCTGGTTGCACAAAGTTGTTATAAAATCCCGAATTTTTGAACAGCTATGGCTAAAACGCAACCATTTAACTTATTTTGGGCAAGCTCAAACTTCTGATTAATTTTGCATGTATTTCTACAATCGCGTTTGAAAATGCATACTTTTTGCAAACTTTTGAATTTAGAAAAAGTAACCGTAAGAAGAGGCACCTAAAAATAGTTCTAGAAATCACATGGCTGTAATTCTTTTATAACTACAGAACCAATGTCCAAAGCAGTCATGCTGGTTGATCATTTCTGGTCTGTTTTGCAAATGCGCTGAGTAAAACGCATCTAAAAATTGCCAAAATTTCGGTGTGAAAAGGGACTAAAACGGCCCCCGAGGGCACCCCCCTGGGGAACACAAAGAAAAGACGCTTGAACCAAAATAATACCACTTTTGATAATAGAGTACCAAGTTATAACTGCATGAAAAATACAAGTTAAATCCGTGACCCCCCCTGTACCGCCTCCTGCATGGTTCTCTCATGGACGGCCTCTTAAAAGAATTATTCTTAAGTTCGTAGCTGCATTTTATGATGAAGCATTTACTTTCGGAATAAATTCAGTCCCATCCTTTGGGCAACTATAGTAAGCTAGTGTCCGGGGAAACACTTACTAAAGAATATTTAAGAAAAAAAGACATTTTAAATATTTTAAGAAATAGTGGCAATGTATATTTTGCTTCTATTTTGAATAAAATCCGCTTCCTTCCTTTGGTGCTGTTCAGGTGAACCGCCCAAAAGCAGGCAGTAGTGAAAAACTAGCTACTGTTGGGGGAAAGATTTTATTCAATGGCATTTGTGTAGAGACATTTTTGAACAATTCAAGAAATAGTGGCCATGTATTTTGCTTCTTTTTCGAATAAAATCCGCTTCCTTCCTTTTGTGCTTTCTCAGGTGAACCGCCCAAAAGCAGGCAGTAGTTAAAATCCAGCTACTGTTGTGGGAAGATTTTATTCAATGGCATTTGTGTAGAGACATTTTTGACCAATTAAAGAAATAATAACAATGCATTTTACTTCTATTTTGAATTAAATCCACTGCCTACCTTTGGTGCTTTCTCAGGTGAACTGCCCCAAAGCAGGCAGTAGCTAAAATTTAGCTACTGTAGGGGGAAATATTTTATTCCATGGCATTTGTGTAGAGACGTTTTTGAACAATTTGAGAAATAGTGGCAATGTGTTTTGCTTCTATTTTGAGTGAAATCCGCTTCCTTCCTTTGGTGCTTTCTCGAGTGAACTGCCCGAAAGCAGGCAGTAGTTTAAATTTAGCTACTGTTTGGAGAAAGACCTTTTCACTAGCAGTAAAAACTGAAACAAAATAAAATAAAAATTAGCCGCAATTTTTCGCAACTATTTTTAACACAATAAAAATCCTTCCATTGTGGTTTTTCAGAAGTCCGGTAAACTATTGTACTGCACCTGATTAAACAAATTAAACATGGGTAAGGATACAAGAATCTTCTTCAAAAGATGTTTTGTCCCAAATGTCATATTTAAGAGCAATACTACAAGTTTATGCTCAATGTAGACAATATAATATATAAACACCTTTTTTCTAGTCGTTTCTTAATATACGATGTCCATAAGCATGTTTTAGATTACATGTTGTAATTTCTCGTTTACAATACCGTCTTTCCTTGTTTATTTCTATATTTCTATAGACTTGAATTTCACTGATAAAGCCGGTATTGAAACGTTTGCGGTATGATGCACGTCTAAATCTATAATACTGATCGTCGCTAAGCAAATCAGATAAAAGAGAATAAAAGAGATAAAGTTGTCTCTGCTTCATGGAGAGCTTCAGATTCCTGTTCTGTAGGCCTTGACAACTACAAATTTTGACGTGGTATGACATTTTTGCACAGTGACCGGTAACTGCCACACCCAACAAAATTACATTCGTTGTGCTTTTACGTTTCTTATCTCGGACTTAAGCTATGATGCTACGGGTTCAGTGATGTCAGTACTGAGGGCTTGTGAAGGTTGACCGGGCTGTACAGGTTCAGCGATTTGAAATGGTGCTTGTACAGATTCCGGTCCGGTGGTTTTGAACGTACGCGCTCAGGGGGCAGTACGGGTTCAGCGATTTCAATCAATGATTGTACCCCAGTTTCAGTCAGTTGTTTTAGAGGTTCGGCGGGCTTCACGTGCTCAGCGATTTGACTCGGTGTGTCAAAAGGTTTGGCGATTTCTCTTTCGAGTGTCTGCTGTTGACTGTTCCGGCGACGCTCTCTTTCTTCTCTGTCACTCTCAAGTTTAGCTTGCCTTCTCCGTCGATGATTATTCCTTTTTTCCAGCCTTCGTTCTGATTTATAATGCGATCTATCTCTAAACATCATGGGATGAACGATCGGACGAGATATCCAAAACGGAATAATACACCATAGGCTTCGGTATAATTTAATCTGATCTCGGCTATTTTTAAAAAAAATTAAATATTTTTACCGACAGATTCGTCATCGCTTGATAATCGTAATGACAGACGTTTACACTAAGTTGGTAATGCTATTCTCTTTCTTCACACATTTCATTTTCGAAACGTGTGGAGCGTTCACACTTCTTAATTGGAAATATGCAAAATAATGTGGCTTTCAAAGCAAAGGTCCAAACAGAGAATCGGGATTGCGGCCTGTAATGAAACGTACCAACTTAGCTACACAGTGTGGCGTGCTTCCCACCAGTTTGCCATACTCATGTTCAAACTGTAAAAAGGTAAGCAGTACACTTGTGTTAGACTTCGCTGCTGTATGTGTTAGAACTATACAGCAATTTGACTGGAACAAGGCTTTGCAATGCTCGAACTAGGTCTATGTTTGAAACAAAGCAATGCCCCTCTTTACTCTCCATTACATTGGTTCTAAAAGGAAATTATTATTAGAAACTGTTTTCTAGCTACTGGTCTGCGTATATGTAGAGAAAACACCGAGAGATCATTGACAGCAATAGATAGAGCTTTAAGTCAGAGAACCAGCTAGCTAGCCAAAACTTTACTAAGCAAGGGATTTTTAGATTTTTTAAAACACTGTTTCCTATTTTTCTCAAGTTTTTTTTTAAAAATTTAAGACTTTATTTATGCAGATGTTTTCGTTTGAACATCCTTGCCTCTCGCAGTTGTGTCATAGCCTGCAGAAAACAGGAAAAACAATGACTTATTTATAAGTTTCCAAAACCATAAGCCTAAACTACAAAATATATACTGCCCGCAGGAATTAAGGCTTTAAAGGTCTATAAACAGCTGTTCCTTTGCGAAGCCGTAGTATGATTCCTTCTTATAGCCAAAAACAACTATGCGTATGAATTAAAACTGGAAACACCTTATACTGAAAGTAAATAAGAGTACAGATGATTTGAGTAAAAAAATCACGGTAAAAAAAGATTAGTGCTTGCAAATCGCTCAGCAACAACACACAAAGACTTGTTAAAAATTACTTCTAAGCCTGACAACTTTGCATTATTTTGCAACCTTTTGAAAACCCTTCCTAATGCACAAAAATCACTCACGACCGACTGTGGGCATCATTGACAATATCAGGCGTAATATCGGGAAACTTAATACGAGATTCCTTTCTCTTATCTTTGGCGATTATCTTCCTTTACCGTTGTCTGGCAACGTGCGGCCAACTGTTCTTTCCTTTTTGAAGTGTTGGCGTTGCAGAGATTTAATCTCTGCTTCTTGCAATTCCTTGACTTTGGGTTTACGTTCTGTAGGATGCCAGTTGTGTTGCTTGATAGGTCTTAGTCTTTCGATCATTCTTGCGACGAGTGAAGCTGGAGAAGTGGTTGAAGCGTGTTGGCTCGAGCAATGCAGGGTAATAATAATATTATACTGACAAAGACAATGACAATGCTAATGATAATGCTAATGCTAATAATATATAATCTTTGCAGAGGAAAGGCTCCTGTCACTCAGAGTGATTTTCAAGGTCCTCCTAGAGTAAAAGTTAAAAATACACTAAAGCTTAAAACGTACAGTATAACTAGCAAGAGTTAATATAATCTATCTTAATATCTAAAATTAAAGTTCCTCTAAAAGTAAAAATTAGAAATACACTAGAGCTAAAATATACAATTTAATAAACTAGAGCTAATGTACACTATTCCAAATCTAAGATTAAAGTTAATAAATTAAATTCTAAATGTTCACCCTGGGGTGTTTCATATTGTCTGAAAATCATAAGAAATAAGATAAAAATAAGTTAATAAATCAATCAAATAATAGATAAATAAATAATAATAATAATAATAATAATAATAGAATTAATAATAAATAGATTCAACAGTCTTAAAATCAAAATTAATTGTCTACTAAATTTTTAAATAGTCGAAAATCAAAAATTGTCCTTGGCATCAGAGTCCTGAGTGACTTTGGCAATGAGTCCCAGTGTGTTATGGCCTTGTAGTATGTTGCTCTTCTTCGCCATTCCATTCTGGGTCGTACCAGCCGGGGAATATTGTTGTTTCTCAGTTCCCAATGGAGGTTTGCGATTTGCTTAAAGCAGTTTAAATGTTGCGGAATTTGTTCCTTTATTGCATTCTGTCTTTCACAGCCTTGAAATTGGTCTTGAAAAACCGTAAGGGTAGTGTCGAATACATAAGCTTGTCGTACTCAGTTATTAAATCGAAGAATCGAATTAAGAACCTTGCGTGTGAAACAGATAAGCCCTTCAAACATACTAACTCCTTGAACCTTGAAGCACAACAAAGTTCCTTTAGCGCTTTCAATACTTTTCCTTGAAAACACGAATAATAAACAACCATCTTCTTGTGATGGTCAACAGCTTCGATGAGAGTTGTCAAAGCGTCCATTATATCATCTTCATTCCGTAATCCTTCTAACCTTCCTTCTATTCCAGTATAATCAGTATGTCGTAGCCTCTTGATGCTATTGACAAGTTTCATTCGTAAAGCAGTCTCAGTAGATTTGTCTGCACGTTACTTACTGCTCTGCTCCTCTCCTTTGGTGTCAGAAAACTCAGGATATGTTATTACCATCTGTGTTAAAAAACGATCAGAAACGAACTCTTTCGTCGTTGGAAACTGATTAATAAGATCATTCAGTTCACTTAAAAGAGACTTCTTGAACTGATCAAAGCGTTCCTTATCCATGATTGTAAGAACTGGGTGAATACGTTTCTTACCCGTAACCTTTATATAACAACGTTTCTATGGCTAATTTTATAGGGAAAGTCCCTTTTCCTTGTTTAGATAATGAGCTCATCGACCGTCTGTTTTTTCGAAAATGCTTCCAACACGGTCACTTAGTTAGTTTTCACAGTATGACGCATATTGATTCGCCCATACAGTTGTTTTAACCTCAAGCGTTTTAATCACACAAGTACTAAGATTACGCGGTGATAAAGTCACTTCTGAAAAGTAGTTCCACGCGTGGAGCTACTTTTTATGACGACTATAAAAATCGAAAAAATATTTCCACGTGATAAACTTTTCTAAGAATTATATTCTTCCTACTTTTCCGATAACTGGGTCCAGATTTTGGTTCCAGCTTTTGGTTTTAGATTTTGGTTCTAGTATTTTACGAAAAACGAACGCAATATTTTTTAACACAAAATAATAAAAAATTAACCATTTACTTCGAGTAAATATCCTTATTAAACTCATCATTCTTTACTTTTTCATATATTGGTATTCATTAATTTAAAGAAGATATATTATTTCTTTTTAGGATCCTTTATAATGACTATTGTTATAAACAATCCGATGAAGTCACGCAATGAATCTACGAAGTCAAAAAGTAAATCGGACGGTAATTATAGCTTGGATAAACATTTTGTGAAGCTTTTAAAACGCACTCATAACATAAAAAAACATATAGATTTCCATTTTATGAAAATCATAAAATTGTACCAACAGATGATTAGTAGTGATGCACTACATTCTACAAGGCAATTGCCTTGTAGTGTAGTACATTACTACTAACTTGAATCGTACTCTAAGAAATATTGAAGAGTTTGGTGAAACAGGTCAGATGGCTCTGGCAAAACTTTGAGGTCACTAGTGCAAAAACGACGTTAGTGACCGTTGATCAAGTTCGAAATTCTCCCTTGAATACTACATATTTTCCTATAATTAAATTGGGAGAGTTTATCTTTTCATACTTGGTCTTTTTTAGATCGTTTTTGCACTAGACTCTTGTTTAGGAGCTATCCTGTTGTTTGGAGCTTGACGTTTAAGCCCTCTCACATAGTTAAGCATTGCTCTGCGGCAATCAGTGTCACTTGCTCGCTCATTTTCAGCATACATGAGACGATGATATTGGAAAACGGCTTCTATTATAGTGGGATCCAATACACTGGAACCCTTTTTTCCAGTGAAACTACGGTTCAGCTGTTCTTCCTTCGAGAAAAAGTGTCTTAGTAGAATTGCACAGAAGTTTGATGGGCCGGTTGCCTTGCTTTTGTACTCCGATAACTGTTTCTGTAAAATTGCAAGGTTAGAAGGAACTGAAGAAGTTGATGTGTCTGGCAAGACTGTTCTCTTGATTTTCCTTCCTCCATTTCGCAATAGTCCTCTCCAACCAATCCATCATAAACCTCCATCAACCCATCAAACATCCCTGCCTCTGCCCCAGCCAAACCACAAGACATTCCAGCTTTTCCCCCTACCAAACCAAAGGCATCACTTCCTTCTCCCCAGTCACACCGTCAGATACACCAACCTGTGCCCCAACCAAACCACCAGACAGTCCAACCTGTTCTCCAACCAAACCACCAGATAATTATACCAAATTGTTCCCCCAACAAACCAAACACCACATTCTTCGCTCCAACCAAACCTCCAGATACACTAAATTGTTCCCCTACCAAACCACTAAACACCGCATCCTTCGCTCTAACCAAACCACCAGACACCACATCCTCCCCAAACAAACAACCGGATGCGATATCCTCCCCAACTAAACCACCAGATACCACATCCTCCCTTAACAAACCATCAGGCAACACACCCTTCACACTAACCAAGTCACCAGACACGCCAACCTGTTTCCAAACCAAACCACCAAACACCACTTTCTCCCCAACCAAACCACCAGGTACCGCATCGTCCTTCACCATACCACCAGACACCATATCCTTCCCCTTTACCATACCACTAGACACCACTCTCTCCCCAACCAAACCACAAAACACCACATCCTTAGTCCTGACCAAATCATCATACACCAACGAAACCGCCAGACACTAAATCCTCCCAAACCGAACCTACAGACACTATATCCTCCCGAAGCAAACCACCAGACACCACATCCTCCCTCACCATACCGCTGGACGCCACATTCTCCCCACCATATCACCCGACACAATATCCTTCCTCACTATACCACCAGACACTACATCCTCCCCAACCAAAACACCAGACACCACATCCTTCTCCACAAAACCAGAAAACATACCAACCTGTTCCCCTGCCAGACTACCAGATACCACATCTGCCCAAACCGCAGCACCAGAAACAGAAACCTGTTTCCCCATCAAACCACCAGATACAACGACCTGTTCCCCCACCAAACCACTGGATTTACCAACCCGTTCCTGCACTAAACCATCAGACAACAAATCCTTTGCCCCAACCACACCACAAAACACACCATCCTCTTCCCGCACTAAACCACAAGCCAACCGGTCCTTTCCCCCAGACCATCTTCCCTCCCCCCAACCAAACTATTAGATGATCGAACCTCCCCCCAGATACTTCATCATCCCCCCTCGCCAAACCACCATTTTCCTTCGTCTCCCCAGATAAGGCAACCTTCTCCGACAAATCGCCAGAGAATACTTCCTCCCCTCCAGTCTCCACTGCCTTTTCTAGTTCCTTTCCTAGTTCAATTGCCTGTCTTTCGAGCTCATTCCTCATTACAAAGTCTTGCATGAAGTAGAAAGGCAATCACTTCAGTAAACAAAATTATGTTCCGATTCATTTTGGGTTTTTAAAAATTTCAGAATTGTTGATCCAAAGTAAGTACAAGTAAAAAGCAAAATGGATCTATAAAAGCAAATAGAGTACAATGTACAAAACAAAAGTACTTTCTAAACAGCAGTACCACATACCCTTACAAACCTCAAAATGTAAACTGAGAAATATTACATTTCAAACAATACCTGCTTTGGAAATTGTGTAATTAGATATGTCTGATGTTCATTGAGTTTATTCAGCACAGCTTTGATCTCATAGCAGCCAGATTCTTAAACTCAAGTCTTCAATTCAAGCCATCGTCATAGCAGACGTTGCACAGTCTTGCCAACATTGTATTTGTTCGAAAGTTCTTTGGTAAATGACTATATGTAAAAACTCCTTTTCACACCATTTGGGAATTCCAGCAAGTACTGCTTCACAACATTCTTTATAGAGTCCTGCCAATATCTAACAGCAGTTTCTTCTACATCAATCAAAACACTTCTGTATGAGGACGCTCGGGAGATATCGTCCCTTTTCGAAAAGTCGTAAAGTGATAGAAGTGTTCTTTTGCATAGACATTGGGTGTGTACTTTAGGCTATCATGCGGCACCCCGCCCCTTCCAAATAAAATGTAATGAACTCTTGCTACAGCAATTGTGTTGCACACAACATTTGAAATGGTCTCTGAGAACCTGGTAAGGAAGTTTATATGCTATAATTGACTGCAGTCGCCTGCATTCGTCACCATCAGCGCTAACTTGCCCAATCTTCTTTGCAGCTTCAAGTCGAGTTTCGCCTGACGTGAAACTTCCTTCAAGAGAAATAGTACTTGGCTTCAAAGACTTTCCTATAATTATCTTTTTCTTTATCTTTGAGCCCTGTATACGAACTTGCTTACTTGCCTCTTTGTCCTTACAAATTTGATATTCTGCAAATTTCTTCGAAAAAGCTTTTTCTTGTGAACATGTTTCTCTAGCATTTGTCCCACACATACAGTTCTTTCCATCCGTTGGTTTGGCTCAAATCTGATACAATTTAGCTAAAATTAACTCAGGGTGAGCCATTTCAGCGTTGACACTCAATTTTGCTGACAAGTCTTGCTCTGAAATCTCGTCTCTTTTCATGCAACTCTTTGACAGGGCTTCAGATGATGCTGACGTTTTTCCCTGTCTGAGGATGTTGGTGTCTCACGAGAACTCAAATGGTTGACATATGATTGGCAGGTGTCAGATAATGGTTTTGTCTTGCAAGAATCAGTTATGACAGAAGCTGGTTTGCTTGGGGTAACAATCTCCTGAGGGGATTCAGGAGCCAAATTTATGTGAATTATATGTGGTTGATACTCAAAGTGATGCAGTGAACATTATATAGATTTTTTATATTTAATCTAATTTTTGCCATTAAACGAAACAGTTTTGTTTAAAAGTACGTGTATTTTTGCCAGTTTTTTGTTTTAATTGAATAAAATTTATTGTACATAGAATAAAAGCAAATATTAAATGCCGTTACGAAGACATTGACTTTTTGATACAAAGCAATTGAATTTGCTCGTCCAAGGCTAACTACATTAAATAAAGATAAATTTTGAGAAATTGTGTCTTCGGTTTATTTCATGTAAAGAGTCTGGATTGTGGCGAAATTTTCAAGTGAGAGTGGGACAGATGTGCTGTTCCAGTTCCATTTGTACCTACCCCCTGTCAAGAAACCTTGTTGTGGTGAAAATCTTTTCTTTATCTAACCCCTAAAGAAATCTAAACTGACAGTAGAATATCCGCTCTAGTTTCTAGAACCACCATCTGCTAGCTTTGAGTATTAAATTAAAATTAAAAGCATTGCTACCAAAATGACCTTGAGCGTTTCGAATATGCTAAAGTATTTTTAAAACTTTAACTTAAGTGACATAACTTTCAGAGAACACTAATTTTGCAGCAATCGCTCACTCCAATAAAAGATGACAATTGGTACATTTACAGAGGAGAGTTGGATAGAAAATCGCAGTCATCCCTAGTAATGACTAAGTCAAGGGTATGACCCGCAACATGCGTCGGTAAAGTGATCAGGCTTTTCGGGTTCATCAACACGTATATTGAAAACACCTGTTATAAGTAGTCGGTTTGTTGTAATGGTGTAGGCAGCGAACAGATCTGATATCTCATCGAAAAAGACAGTGATTGGCAAAGTGTTTTTGTACGATCTCGGAGGCCGGTAAACAATAGTTAAGTTCAGTGACTGAGAATGTTTGGGATACGCAGAGGAGGGAGAACACTCGACCAATAGCAGTAGTCCACTCTTTCAGCTCCGACCTACGTCATCACCGGAGTAATT
>JAOBRG010135549.1:0-18983 GCA_027574985.1 Umimayanthus nakama | reverse complement strand
TCAAGCCAGAACTGAGGAAAACGAAGTGGCTGCTGTTGCAGAAACCGCAGCAGCAACATCGGGCAAGTTGTTTTCAACGGATCGTAAGAAAAATGGAAACAATTGCTTGGATGTCTCTACTTCCACCCAAGAAGAAAGTTCAGACAGTGATTCTGAAGGCACTGACAATGACGACCCTATCGATGAAGATATCTTTCAAGACGAGAAAAACATGCCTAAGATAATTGATAGTCTCATGGAAGTGCTGAAAGAAAAAGTGATTGAACGAAGAAAGAAACGAACCGTTCATGCATTGAGCCAAAGCGAAGCAACGCAAGGAATATCTGAAGAAAGTAACACGCGAGTAGTTCACGAAGATATTGAGATCCGACGGAAAGGAACAAAAGTGAAGATTGACATTGTTCATCTTGGTAACAATCTTCACTGCAAAAAGAATATGGAAGGCTCATCGAGTGCAACCAAAGACGAAAGTACGGTTCAAGAGTTTCTCGACCCGGAATTTTTGCTGCAGTTATTACGTGAACAGCCTAGCAGGTACAGAAACTGCAAACTCCGAGTCAGTTACGAACGACAACGGAAGGTCTACGGGGAAGTGCAAGACACAACTACCAGAGATATTGTCATAAAGAACCGCGTACGACAAGCGTTTGATGGAGATGCTGTGGTTTTAGATCTCGGTGAAGACCATAGAGAACCTCTTCCTGCTGAAGCGACAACTCAGGAAGAGTCTGGAAAAATGCCATTTTTGATAACTGGAAAACTAGTTGGTAAGCTGCCGTAAGCATGACTCTCTTTCGCTTCATCTTTAATCTGACAAAACAGCGTGTTATCTAACAACTATTTTGTGGTTGTTTTTAGTACATTATTTAGTGGGTGACAAGACTTTTAGGAAATATGAGAGTAAAGGTCGACGAAAACGATTCTTTTTCAGGGTCAGGAACGTCATGTTCCATAAAGAACATATAGCCAACAATGCCTTTTTAGCAGCGGCTGTTTTGACTCAAAACCATCTTAAACAATTCTTCCCACGTAAAACTGCACTAAGATTTTGCTGCAAATCGGCAAGCTCGTAAGGATCCCTTAGTTAATGGAACCGTTTAAATGTAGCCCTGAATAACAAACTTAAACATGACTTTCAGGCCAAGCTTTTAACCTTAAAGCTTTTGCTCCGCTTCTAACGTCGCCGGTTTTGCTATTTATTTTGTGTGTTAAAGTTTATGTTAAGGTTAAGCACGCATGGGTGTGTGTTTTAAACTTGGTGCTTACTGCTTTTATTAGTTTTTCGTGTTTTATCAAAAAAAAAATTATTAAAGTTTTAAATGGTTTTGCTATTACGCAGCTGTTGTTCGTAACTAACTGTACACGCATTTTACAGGTTTAAGTCAAAATCTCATTGATCTGTTTCGCAGGTATCCTACATCAATTGGTAAACCCACGAGAAAGAAAGTTTGTGTGCGCCATTCACACAGAAAACCCAGGATTGATGATTCCTCTGAACAAATCTATAAGCATTATCGCCAACTATACCAAAAATGGGGAAATAAAAGGAGTCCCAATTTGGAGACCAGCGTCAAAGAAAACTGAAGGTGGACCGTTGATGAAAGTGAAAGTGCTAAAGGCAAAAGAGGCACTCGCGGGAAACGTTCTGTTTGTGGTGCAATACCTCAAATGGAGACAAGATTGTCTGTACCCACTTGGAATCGTTATCGATAAGGTTCCAATTGGCAAGATTCTAAAAGATGCTTTAAAGATATTGTATATCGAGCATGGCGTCGAAAAGAATTTCAGGCAAGCTTCTGGAAAAGAAGTTTCAAGGATGTTTCCACCCACGTGGACAATTCCAAAAAAAGAAGTCAAAGCCCGTCTTACAGTTAAGAATGCATTCACGATTGATCCGCTTGGCTCGGTTGATCTTGATGATGCATTGACCATAGACGAGTTTGGAGATGATGCATATCAAGTTGGGGTGCACATTTCAGATGTGTCCTATTTTGTAAGACCAAACACCCCTCTCGACGAAGAGGCACGATCGCGTTGCACTTCGTATTACCCTGGGAATAATGAACCTGCCATTCCGATGCTTCCCCAAGCGTTGAGCGAGAAGCATTGTAGTCTTTTGCCCCATGTGGATCGTCTAACAGTGTCTGTCTTGCTGGTCATAGGAAGAGATGGAAGACTACGCAGAAGTCCAAAGTTTTGCCGCTCAATAACAACATCCTGTTGTCAATTGACCTACGAAGAGGCACAGTCCCTCATCTTCAATCAATCCATCGAACCTAGACAAGTACCAGACCACGTAGCAAGCAGTGTAAGAGACCTTAACATGTTAGCACAGGCGAGGAGAAAGCTCCGTCTCGGCAACGCAGCTCATAATCACCACTCTGGAAATGATTACAAGGACGATTTCGAAGCCCACGAATTGATAGAGGAATTCATGATCCTTGCAAATGAGCAAGTGGCAAAGTTCTTGTGTCAAAAGAGACCAAAGACTACCCCCTTGCGCACCCAACTGAAACCAAAAGAGCACCGTCTGGAAGAGTGGCGGGACAAGTATGGAAATCATGCTATTTGTTCATTACTACTGCGGCAACAGCTACAGCTCGATCGCGGTAGAGCAGGAGCAAATGATGTACAGAACGTGAACAAAGAGGAGGAAAGAAATTTAAAAAATGGAGAAAGCAAGGAAATTGGCAATGAAATAGGAGAAAATGAAATGGAAGAAGACAAAGATGACGTTGAAGACCAACAACAAGAAGCCAAAAAAGGAATTCAAAGGCCAAGTTTTATTGTACAAGCAACTGTGTGGTACAGCATTGTTGAAGCAATGAAAGATGGTGATTTTAGATCTTTTCAAGCCCTAATATGCAATGATAACAATCACCCCCAATTGGCAGTGGCACTCTCGCACCTGAGGAGAATCCAAAGAAGGTCGAACTACCTTTGCGCAGGTGAAGAAGGTGTGGGCGAACTGAGTCACTCATCTTTAGGACTCTCTGCGTACACACACTTCACGTCGCCTATCCGCCGATACATCGACGTTGAAGTCCATCGACTTCTTTTAGAAGTTTGTTCCTCTGATGCTGACAACGTAGTTGTCTCTGACGAGCAAGTTGATCAAATGTCTAGCATTTGTAGACGGTGCACTTTTGCCTCTGATAACCAACGAAGATTTAAGAGGGCAATTCAGAGAGTAAATCTTGCATCAAAGCTGAAGACTGCACCTAATGAAACAAACGCTTTTATTGACAGCTTGGATAGCGAAGGAATTCAGTTATGCTTTGCAGAAGAGGAAGAAAACAACCTTCCTGGGGAGAACAAGAGAATACGAGTAAGTCACCTTGGTCCAATTGCGCAACCACAGTTGGGAAGCAACATGGATAAAATGAAGATGAAATGGAAACTAAGGTTATACATTGCTCAGGGACGTTTCGCCTTGGAGGAAGATAAAGTTTGCCAGAATGCTGTTGACGAAGAGAAAAAACAAAAGGAAGACAAAAGCAAACTAGAAGAAATTGTCAATGATTGTAACAGCAGGAAAGGAAAATTGCTTGACGTCTCAGCGGAGAAATGGATTGAACTTCTGGATGCAGTTGCAGACAACAACATTGAAACACAAGTGAAGATCATCACACGAATAGATGAGGAAATAAAGACTACACAAGAGATGGAGTTTGAACGACATCCTGCGCCAACTAGGGACCCACACAGCTCAAAAAGGAGTGAAGATGCAGCATGGGGCAGGTTTTACAAATCTCCTGGTCAAGGAAAAGAGAACAAAGCTCGAGACCACAATAACAGCTGTGATGGCCACTTCTACGAGAAATCGCTTACGCTTAGGCCATGCGATCTACTGAAGATTCAACTCTCTTGCAACACGTTTCGTGGGCTTATGACACCAGATATCCAACTGTTTTACCTGTCACCAAGGGTAAGCGTTTGCGTGGAACATCGCAAGAATTCAAGAACCTGCTTTGCCGGCACATCGCTGCATCAAGCATCAAGATTGCGGTATCGTAGCATTGAAGAATACGTCCAAGCCTGGTCACCAGTCATAGCTATGGAAGCTGCTAAAGAGGCAGTTCAAGCAGATGATACAATTACAATCTTAGATCTTGGTATCCGCTGGAAGAAGGAACGTTCTGGCGAGCTGCTTGGAAGATTCAAGTTAACTTCAAGTTACCTCAAGAGTCGTATGATTCAGTTTTCTGTTGGAGATTTTGCCTGTGCTCGTGTTTCTTACAATACAGTCACAGAACTTCAAGAAAACGGAAAGGATCAAGAAGCATATGCAAATAAAGACGATGACAATAAGAGCATCCACAAAACCACCAGTGAAGGTAGTTTCAACCCACCAACAACCATGAAGGAAGATGCAGGCTCCGACAAAAGAATCTCCACACTGATCGGATCAGAATCGAAACCCCTCATGAGAGGAAGAGTCTGGGTCTGTCACTGCATTGTAAAAGTAGTCGCGGAAGAGTTTATCGAGGGAAACACTTTCATAACTGTCGTTTTGAAGCTCCATCATAATTCATCTGAAATTCCAAAAGAGATACTGGAGGACACCGCAAAGAGCACTCTTGAAGTGATACGGCGAACCATACCTCACAGGTGAATTAAAACGTAGTTATTAACTCCTCACTTAGAAATAAGTTGAAACGGGCGCCTTTGGTAAACGAAGATAAAGATTAATTGACGAATTATATTATAACAGAAACAGTAAGACTAATAGTAGGACTACTTATTCTTTTCTTAATTTGCTTTTGAAATGCTTCAAGTATCATCTTGCTTGCCAATCAAGATTAAACTTCCGGTTTCAGTAATGAAGTATGAAAGCAGTTCATTGTATCAGTGTCTTAACATTTTGTTCTCTTATTAAAATCGCAACGGGGTTGAGAAACTAGGGTTGTTGCAACCCTTTTGTTATTCGCTTTATTTACGACAATTAGGAAGACAGACATGTGGCATCTTACCTCTAGGTTTAGAGTACGTTTTTTGCGTTTCTTGGTTGCAGCTGAAAAAGTAATGGCAAGCTTTAAGTATTTGTCAACTATAGGGGTCTTCAATGGTTTTTTGCACATATTAAGAGGGCAAAAATTCCGACCAAAACTAACTTTTCCTTCATGCCTTCTCTTCATCATCTTCACGTTTTGTAACCGGTCCTTCAGCTTTTATTGAACACTGAGGCACAAATATTCCTTTTTTTCATTATTTTTTACCTTTTTGTTTTTTCTTGTTTTCAACATTGTGTTAATTCTGACCATTTTGTTGTTATCTTAACCAGGAGGATGTACAGAACGGTGACAAAATTACTCGAGAAAGGAACTGTGCTTTCACAGCAGATTTGCTGTGGTACCCAGAATATGAATGAGGAAAGAGGTACTAAAATGAAAACTTATTTCATGATTTCCCCCTAAATGACGCCTTTCTGGTCTATCTTAGCTTTGTTTCAGAAGGTAGATTCTTTACATCTGTACGTGCTCTCGAAATTTTACCTATGAAGATTTTAAACAGAAACATGAATACTATTTGCAAGTAGTTTTATTGCTCATTCGATACATTTGCAATCTTGACTCGGTTTCGAATTATGCTCATTTAAAAAGAATATAATGTTGAAATGCCGCTACAGTTTTCTAATTGATCTGTTTTCTCCATTCTCAACTATGACTTCAAGCAGTTGTGACGCCGGCGTCGTTTCAAAACCAGGACTTGTCTCTTGTCACCCACTACCAGAACTCTGAGTTTAAACCCTTAAACCAATACCAAGAGCAAGCTGTCAGAACAGCTCTTTCTCAAGAGTTCACTCTTATTCAAGGTCCGCCAGGTGAGAAAATCGAAGGCTTCAAATCACTTGCTGTCAGTAAGTTATTTGGAGTAAAGTCTAAAAGCATAAATACAATTCATAGAGAAAAATGCTATAAATAACTGCCGTAAATATCAAAGACAACTTGAGGCGCTGGCATCAGTAATATTGTATGTTTCTTCCATCTTGTTTCTGCTTGAGTTCTTGTTTTCGTTCACGTCAAAGCTATTGCTATCGTTCTTTTTCTAATGTTGTTGTTTTCATCGTCCTCGTTCTTGTTTTACCTCTCGTTCGTTTAAGTCGCCGTCTTTCTCATTCGTGTCCTTGTTAAGACGTTCTAGTCCTGTTCTGGTTCTTTTCATCTTTCTTACATTAAATACTGTTCTGGTTCTCGTTCTTGTTGTCGTTATCATTTTTGTTCAGTAAGGCTTAACTCTACGAAACATGCTTTCTTTGTTTTTCTTTCTTTCTTTGTTAAGGTTTGCATTCTTTAACAGTAGGGTTTGGGTTACTTATATTGTCTTTTATCAGCCCCTTCCGACATTTTTTGTTGTTACTCTCTAGCGATAAACAGTAGGAAAACCAAGATTGGTGACAGTTCCTAAAATTTTATTGGAGACATTATGGAATGCGTTTTCTATGCATAAGCAGTTAGCTGTTGCCATGGTAACCAATAGTTTCAAAGCCACTTGTATCATAGAAAACAGAAAAATGACGTAATCGTTACGTCACAGCTACCACTAACCGTCTGTGGTGAGAATAGGTCATAAACATTAAAATACGTTACAAAATGATGCTTTGTAGTCATTTGTAAGAAATGTTGGCAGAGAAAGTAAGAGGAAAATACTAAAAACCGTTATGCTGACGTCATCATGATGACGTCATCAAATATGTCCTTAATTAAGGTACCGGTTTGTAGATCAATACCCAATTACGAAACCTGCAAAGTTTCGTTGTAATTTGTTGAATAATAAAGAAGTTATGAAGTGGAAGCCCAGCCTAGGGTTTAGTTTAACTTTTGCCTCATGTTATTAATGATGATATCTTGTGAGATATAGTGATTTTGGGATCATATATATATGGCATTTGTTATAGTGTTTTAATTAATTTGTTGTACATTAATCGGTGAATAAAATACTTGTTGTTGTTGTTGTTCTTCAATCTATCGGCTTATAGGGCTTCAACAACTTTAGTTAGAAACAGTTTGAGCGCTCGTTAAATAGTCTTCTCAAAGATCTACCAATTAATTATTCTTTAGATTTCAGTCTTAGATTTACTTTACTTTTCCAAACAACTTATCTAATAAATATCTCAGTAAAATAGGAGTGTTGACAACCACTTGAAGAACTTAATTTTCAGAATATCGTGCGACTGTGGCTTCCTTTTCTTATCGGGAGAGTAAATCTGCAGCTCTATAACTGAATTCACAGAAAGTGCTATGACTACAGACAGTTTCAAGAAAAATAGTTTCTGTCGTAGTTATTTTTTTCTTTAAACCGCATTTGCTACAAATTGTCCTTCAAACTTAGTTTTTTGTAGTATCTTGCTCTGATTTCAGCAGCTGCGTAATTTTCTATTCATGTTTACAGGAACTGGAAAGACAGTCACAGGAGTACACATCGCTCATTGGTTCGCTGAGATGAACAAACAACTGAATGAACATCCTGAATTGATGTTCGATGACAGAGATATCTGGAATTACAGTGACGAGGAGGGTGAAGATTCAAAGCCTGGTCCCCCGCAAGTACTTTATTGTGGACCATCGAACAAATCTGTTGACGTAGTGGCGGGTAAGGAGGCGATCTTTTGGTTTCTGGGGGAGGGGAGGGTACTAAGGGGTAGTATTGGTTAGAGTGGAGTGTGGTTGTCTCCATAAATGTTCTTTGTCGATTGGTTCACCTTCGGCTCCCTCGACAATTATTTTTGAGTTTTCCTCTGTTTTCCAAAACATATTCTTAAGGAGCAAGCAATCAATATTTTGTCCATGGGTTGTTCGTACAATTTTAAAAATGTATATCTCGTTGGATTTTGTAAAATGTGTCTGCTGAAACTGGAAAAATGGCTTCTTTGCAAAAAAAGCTTTTAAAACTTCCAACCGCCGTAACTTCGGTTTGCTAGTCATTCACTGCACTGCGAGGAATAACTATGTTAATAATATGCGTATACAAATTACTGCAATCTAATTGGTCGAGAGCCTCTTTATAAATCCCAAAAAGTGCAATTACAAATCGAAGCAGTTCAATTACATTGTAATTGCATTAGTTTTGAACAAACAAAATGGCGGCCAGGTTTGCCGAATGCAGTTACAAGCTCTTTCAAAATCAAAAAGAAAAAAATAGAAATAAAGGAACTATAAAAAGTACCAGCTGAACTGGCTAAGACTGTAAAAACCCTTGGCAAAACAAACTAATTATAGTGAGGAAATAAAAACTGCCAACCAGAAAAACATATTTTTTATTCAGGCTTATGAAGCCGACGAACAGCATCAAGACCGTCAATACTCTACCACTATCATTGCAGCTACTAATAATCGCAGTAAAATCCATGTTAGCAAACAAGTTTGTTTCAAATCAGTTTACTGAGCAGAAGAGGAATCTAATGGAAGATAAAATGTAGTTGTTTATTTTCAACAATTGTCAAGCTGAATACTTTTTAATGCCAAACAGATTAGGTGTGGTGTACCCCAGGGGTCTATTTAAGGAACCCCGTCAGGTTATTTTTGATATACATGATTAATTTACCTTAACGATTGGAATTAAGCAATAGTAGTCCCAATCTTCAAGAGTGGGAGTAGAGCAGACCCATCAAATTACAGGCCCATTTTATTGACATGCATCTCCCATCTGGTGCACATTGTTCTTAGCCAAATAAACAAACATCGCACAGCGAACAACATCATAACTTCTTTTCAACATGGCTTCAGACAAAGACTTTCGTGTGAGTCCCAATTGATCCTAGCTACCCACAACTGGGGCACTGTTCTCAACAACCGCGGTCAGACTGACGTGTTTTTACTTGACTTCAGTAAGGCCTTTGACAAGGTATCACACCCAAAGATGATGCAGGAACTCAGACACTTTGGCATTACCGGCAGGACAATGAAATGGATGGAAACCTTTTTCAAACACCGAACCCAATTTGTTGTGGTTAATGGCTCCCACTCAAGTACTGCCTGTCTGGTGTGCCCCAGGGCTCATTCCTGGGGCCGAACCTATTTCTCACCTTCATTAATGACATTGTAAACTGCTCCACTTCAACCTTATGGCTGTTTGCCGATGACTGCTGTGTGTATCGTCAGATTAACTCAAGCTGCAACCACAGAGCTCAGTACCAGGACCTGGCAAACTTGCACTACTGGTTAAAAGACTGGCAAATGAGATATAACATCGCCAAATGTAAACTATTATCATCATAATATAAATAAGCGCAAACCTAGTACTTACACATACAACCTGGGCTCTGAACAAACATCAACAGAGGCTACACAGAAATACCTAGGTGCATGTTACTTTTAAACAACAAACTGCGCTTGGGAGACTACTGTAAAGATCACGGCCGACAAGGCAAACAGAATATTAGGCATTGTCATAAAACTGTTGAAACCTTGCAAGCAGGAAGTGAAGAAATGAGCTTATGAGACACTAGTGAGAACTCAGCTGGAAAATGCTTCTTCATCGTGGAGCCCACACACCGATCGGGATATCAAAAATATAAAGCAAGTACAGAAAGATGAAGCAAGGTTCATTACAGGAGATTACAGGCTAACCACGAGCACCACAGCCCTCGTCAAATCAATCAGCAGGGACTCCCTGGAGAACAGGCGCCTAATAATTTCTCATATCACCATATTTTATAAAATCTGCAACAATTTGGTTCTATTTTCTTTACCAACCTCCATAGAGTCGCAAACAAGATCCTGATCCTCACGTACCCACGGCTATGCCTACCGCCAACCAGGAATAAATGTACAAAGCTGTGGGTACTCATTCTTTTCTCGAACTACCAGAGTCTGGAACTCACTTCTGCTTGAAGCTGTTGCTTCTAAATCTGTGGGCCAGTTCCAGGGTTTGGCTACCACTTACATTAGAGGCCTCCAAGCCCCAGGCCACCTAAGAAGATTTAAACTTTGCACCTGTACACATGTAGTTCTAAACATAACACTCGCACATTACAGTATCGAATACTTACACCCGCTCAATGCAATATTTATTATCATTGTATCTATCATTATTATTACTATTTTTCCTGCACGGCCTCTAGTCACTAGCGAATGCTAAGGAACCAAACTGTCTGCAACTTGGCTGTGCAAGTATGTACGCTGACGATACTAGCAAAAGTTTTACGTCAAAGAGCATCAGTAAGCTTCAACAGCAAATCAATGATAATTTAGCAAAGATAAATGCATGGCTCAAAACATATAAATTGAGCTTAAACATAGCTAAGCTGAATACATGGTTATTGGCTCACGTCAAAAGCTACAAACGCAATCGGACGTTAGTCAGTCTCACGTAATTGATGATAAACAAACTAAACCGGCGGCCCACGCGAAATCTCTTGGCCTGCACATCCACAAGAACCTTTTCTTGGCCAAGCGTAAAGAGAAGTTTTCCAAAAAATATCATTGTCTATTGGGGCTTTAAAACGTATCAAACCCTTTATTGAAACAAGTACAGCTGTTAAAACCTACAGCTCACTAGCTGATCGAACCCCATTTTCGTTACTGTAGCCCAGTCTGGGACGGTATGGCTCAATATCTGTTAGACAAGATCCAGAAACTACAAAATCGAGCGGCTAGGGTAATAGCTAAAACTAACTATGATACAAACTCATCTTGTGCCCACGAAATACTTGGCTGGAAAAGATTGTCCTTGACAAGAGCATAGGAAAAATCAGTTATAGTACACAAGGCCCAAATTAACCTTGCTCCTGAATATTTGTGTAATATGTTTCAGTATCGAAGCTATAAATAAAGCTTTGGAGACTCTGAAAACAGGCAGGCCCTTACCGAAACCACGTACCGACTATATGAAACAGTCATTTGGTTATAGTGGTGCAGTACTTTGGAATGACCTTCCGTCTTCAGTGCGCAAAACAACCACACTGCTTAAATTCAAAAGAAAGGTAAAACTCTTTTTTGAAAGCAGGCTCACACACGGAAAACTTGTAAAACAGTGACGTACATCATCTTTTATGTAACATGTTACACTGAATGTTACTGAAAGTTTGTATGTATGAGCATGGCTGCGGCAGCTCAACCCGGCGCTGTAGCTGAGTGTGCTCCGATAAATAAACATGCACTGAGATATTTGTTGAGATACAAACTGGATTTTTAACTTCTACAGCTGTAAAACTCGGTTCTCTTAATATTTTCTTCAAGCTCATTTGATGCACTTTTCATGGAAACATTTTTAAAACCATCTGTGAACACAACTGAAGTTTTGCAGTCACGAAGAGAAGTGTGCATGCGCAGATTGTTTGTGAGTTTATCTCTGACTCAGCCTTCTATCATGTCTCTCGTGCTCATTACCAGTTCTTCACTGAACTTAACTCGCTTCCGACCAATTTTATGTTAATCTTTGTAATATTTACTTGTGCTGACTAGTCCCGAATTGAACTGCAAAACATTTGATTACCAGTACTAACTTCCCACCAATCTTGTTTGAACGTTTACGCGCTGGAAAATCGTACCGTCTTTAACCAAACCACTTTCATTCTAAATTATGCGAACTTTTTTTTGTTAGTATGTTCTATCAAACCAATTATTAGTTCGTTTGGTTGTTAACCTGAAAACTCCTACCCTGAAATTTAAATGCTCTAAACCCTTTAAGATTTCATTGAAACAACTGCGCCTAACACCTGTCAAGTTTCCTTCATGCTGTTATCGAAACTGTTTAATTCGTGTTTACTCTGAAAGCTGTATTTAGGTTGCATTCGATTGACTCTATTCCATCTATTCCGGAATAAGAACAAAATTTCATAATTTTCTCCAGATTCGCAGAACAACCAAATATCTAGTTAGACTGGGGTGAGAGATATAACTCAGTTGTTTTCTTCTTTTAACTTGGCAGAAATTGTGGCCGATAAGATTGCACAAAGTTTTTGTTCTGTTTATTCCTATTCCGGAATAGAGTCAATCGAACACGCCCTTATTAAAGAGCGGTAGGTTATATTTTTTATACGCTCACTTCAAAATAGCGGACTGTCACCGCTCATTTATTACTCGTAAAGTCATATCATAGGACTATTGATGGTTGTTAATGGTTATAGTAAGGGTTAAGGTTGGGTCAGAGTTACTTTGCAAGAACTTTGGAAGGACATACAATATAAAGTTGAGTGCATGTTGGCAGCGAAATAAATGGTTAGTGTATTGGTAGTGCATACTGACTCCCGTGTATGAGGCTCTACGCTCGAGACGACATGCCCACTTTTCTTCATTATTTTTAACTTCTATTTTGTTCTTGGCATTTTTCTAAGTCAGTAAGCCTTAGTTTGAGCAATGTCGCAATTCTAGTAAGCGTCCAACATCTTGAAGCATGCGTAACAACGATATGTGCACGTAGAGAAATGAAGGAGAATGCATCATTTATCACATGTTTACTGTTTTCTATGACGTAACTGTAAAATTATGTTGTTTTGGATTTGATGAATGATTGACGAACGCCAGCTCGTGTGTTGTCCGAGGAGTGTCTTAGCTATAATAGCTTTTGTTCCCTTTTAAATCTCCTAATTTAATTTACTCAGTACGACCAAATTTTACCTGATCTGTTGCTGCCCTTAATCAATGTGACTAGTTTCTGGTCTTGTCCCTGTCAGAGTACTTGCTGCGCGTCCCAGGACTGAAGATACTCCGTATTTACGGAGACACGGTAGAGCAAAGCGAGTTTCCAATTCCAAACAAGCTACAGCTCGGCAGAAAAACCCGAACGAAAGCTGAACTCGCAGTTTCGCCAAATCTACGGGAAATTGCTCTCCATCACGTCATTCGCAAGGAAGCTCCTGGGAACAGCTTTGCCTCCAAACTGCACAAGTTTGAAGAGCGATTTGAACAAATGAAGTTGATGGGTGAGAAACCAAACGACCAAATGGTGGCAGAGTACAGTGAGGTATTCCTTTTTATTTTATGTAAAACTTAAACTCATTCCCCTAAAAATCTGTTCAATTAATTTTTTTTAAACCTTTTCAATACTTTGCCTATCATGAGAGAATCCAAAAGACGTAAAAAAGAAGGGTGGTGCCCGACTTCGTTTGAGAGCTTAGCTAATCAAACGTACCCTTCGCAATGCCGTGTAGCAGGCGTTTGGTCCTTGTTTCGAAATACTTGATATGTCTACTTATCAGTTAAAATAAACAAGCCGTATTTTCATATGAAATAGGTAGCAAGGCAATTAAATATATAGCTTTGTGTTAATCCCAAGTTTTCATAGCAATTTTACGTTCAATCTTGGACTTTCTAGCAGGAAAGGACACAGAAATGATATCATAATTAAGTACATTAAAGGTGGTGTTTTTGTGCTAATTAAAACATTTTCAATTATATTTCAAGTTTCGGTCGATATATGTTTTTAGTTTTTTCCAGTATATGAGATCATTAAATCGTCAATTGAATGAGCGAAAAAATTAGTGGGTCACCGAATTAGTTTAGGAGATAATGTGCAAAATATCGCTAAAATGGGCGTTTTTTGCTCATTTTCCGAGGGGAGCCTGGGTGAGTTTTAAAAAAGTTGGCTTTAGATCGAACAAATTTTTTAAAATCTTTCCAATTAGTTTTACAAATTTTCAATTTAACTGCATAAATTTCGTCAACGAACATTTAAGTCTCTCAAAAAGTAGAATTTTACCCTTGCCGTTAGCCCAGTATATGAGGGGGTGTAGAAACCCTGTTTTAGTCTCCAACCCTTTGGAGCGCGTGCATACCGAAACGTCTTCCACTGTCATTCACGACCAGCTCAAGCAAAGAAATTCATAAAACTTTCTTTTTTAAGAAACTTTATAGCATATATATTCATATATATAACAGCAACGCGCGTAGTATCTTGTCATACAATAACATAACAGAACAAAGTAAGAAATCTTAGTAGTTTGACTGTTGTGAATACGCATGGGTCAGTTTGAGAGATGGTTTTGGATTAAATATTAAAGCTGCACATATGTGTAGCCAACAAACAGATACCTACCATTCTTAAGACTGTAGGGTGCGTTGTTTTAATGTAACAGCAGACCCTGCAACTGGCTAGAAGGAAATAGAAAAATGACTAACGCTGATTTTTTCTACATTGACAGTTGATTGGTCAGGCTGAAAAGTGGGCAATCCAAAAGACAGGTGTTCAAATTGTTCTGTGCACCTGCACTGCTGCTGGTAAATATCGTGTTCGTGAGTATTGTACAAACATCGTGCAGTGCATTGTGGATGAATGCGGCATGTGCATGGAGCCGGAGTCACTGATTCCCATTGTATGCTCAAGCGCTCGCCAAGTGGTTCTTATCGGAGACCACAAGCAGCTGCAGCCAATTGTTAAGGACAGCCAAGCCAGGAAGCTCGGGCTCAGCGTGTCATTGTTTGAGAGGTACTCTGACAACGCTATCATGTTGAAACGACAGTACAGAATGGTGAGTTTGTACTCTAAATGTGTTTAATTTACGAGTTCCTCAGCAGAAAGCACTGCCGGCGACCAAGATTTTGTAGTATGCACAAGACTGAATATTTTTATAAGAACGTTTGAGGTCACAAACGGCAAAATTTTAACACTTGTTTAAAATGTGGTTAGATCGACACAAGAAAAGGAACACTTGTTTCTGTAAATTTTGAAAAAAGGAACTGAGAAACGCTGCTGAATATCGTGAGAGAGCGGTGTCTTATTTTACTTTTAATTATGGTAAAAAGTGGTAGATTTTATTTCAGTTATACACAAACTAAGTTAGATGTTTAAAACAGCTTTTAAAATTTTTACATCGAGGCCCTTGCTGCTAAGACCCTATGAAACGCTAAGAACGTTCAGCCACAGCCAAAAAAATATGTCCTTGCACACTCAAAAAGTGCGTAATCAGGAATATATTACACTGAATATCTTTGATGGGACTGTACGCAAAGCCCTAGCTCCCAGGTCCTGAAAGAGCACATGCTTATCGACCCGCCATAGCTCACAAACTTGCATGCCGCGCATTGGACGGGCGGACAGCAGGACTGAGCATGCGCAGCTCAAATCGCTTTAGCTAGTTTTATAAAGAAAAAATATTGAACGCTCATTTTTTCACGCTCTTTGTTTATAGTGGATACCTGTAAAAATAGGTTAAGCGGGAGAATGTTCTTATTTCAACACATAGAGCTTCTCAAAATATTGGGCAAACCTTAGGTTCGACATTTTTGAGACAAGGTTTTTATAAATTAGAAAATGCAGAAAAACAAATATATCTATTGTTGACTTTTCTCCGTTCTTTGTTGACCAACAGCACGAAGCCATCTGTTCGTTCCCATCCAAACAGTTTTACTATTGTAGGCTAGAAACTGCTGAGGAAGTGCAACGAAGACAGCCCAGTAGCGTGACCCCCTTCTGGCCGGCTTACGTGAGATCAAAGCGTGACTTTCCCCTGGTGTTCTGTCACGTGGAAGGTGAGGAAGAAGCGCTGCTTGTCACGACAGAGGAAGGGAATGAACAGTCCAAGTACAACAAACAGGAACAGAAGAAAGCGGTATGTTTGAGTTTTGTTTAACCTACACACGCGTCGGGTTGTTTCTAGGATTACAGGAACTCCTGCTCGGGATCTTCCTCTAGCTATGGCCGACCGTGGTTTCTGGCGCGATTCTGTTAAATCTGAAAGACCGAAGTTAGGCTGAGGCAGCAGGTTAGATGGACGTTCTTGAGGCCATACTTGGGACAATAGATTTTTTTCACGATTCCTGAGAACCTGAGTTAAGCACTCTGTAAGTGTCAGAAAGAGAAAGAGCGGGTAAAAATGAGTAAGAGCCGAAACTTTGCAAACTTGTTACCGAATGACCCTCCTCCCACCTTCAAGACATGCCCAGCATGACGGTATACACACTTCAATTTTTGCTTTACAAAAACGTTGAGCCAGCGTTCCTCCCTTAAACTGCGCACCTTTACACTTCCACTGAGTGTTTCAATAAGCTGATCAATCCATTTTGTGGAAGGGAGTTTAATAATGAGAGGTTCCCCACCTTCTTAACCTCCACCCTCAGACACCGTGAACTAATCACCCACTGATTGCACTGTTTTGTCAGATCTCTGTGGCAAAGAAACTGGTCTGCACTTTTAGAATTAACCCAAAGAACGTGGTCATTTTGTCGCCATATCGCGCTCAATGCCATAAAATCACAGAAGCCTTAAACTCTGAGGGAACGGAAGTCCGACAAATCCCTGTGATGTCCGTCGTCAAAAGCCAAGGTTTGATTTTGACAATATGTATTTGTAGTCCAAACAGTAAAACAAATAGTTAGACTCACTTTGGCGGAAAATAAAGAGGAGCAAGTTTAGGCAAGTTGGTGGTAATTTAAAGGCATAAGTTCGCCGCTGGGTCGGTAGCGACTTGTGGGCGGCCCGTTTGGCCATGGCGTTATGAATATTTTCGTCTTCGCAGAGTCGTAACGAGGTATATTTTTAATAGCTTTGATCCCGTTGTTTTAGACAAATTTTTGATCCTTGATCCCGAAATTTTCAAAAAAAGATCCCTGATCATCTCTTCTGATCCCAAATCGCACTCGTTTGATCATTGATCCCAGCCTCCAAATCCCTCATCCAAGACCATTTTTTGCCGTTGATCCCCAACCCCATTTACTCGTTACGACCCTGTCTTCGCGTAAATTTATGAGGCGGTTGCTTTTGATAATTTTCTCTTTCTCTCATTTGTTACAGGAAGTGAGTGCGACTATGTAATCCTTAGCTTGGTTCGTTCCTTACCTGAGAATGAAATCGATTCCAACCCGACTCCAAAATGGCTAGGAGAAAAGCTGGGATTTCTCACGGACGATCACCAAATTAATGTGGCATTAACAAGAGCAAAACGCGGACTATGCATCATTGGTAAGTAAGAAATCTCCCGGCAAAAAGGTCAAGCTCACAAAAAACGTTCAATTTAAAATATGAAAACCTTTGACTTTTAGTTTGATGAACGAACTGTGTAGTAGTAAAACATGAAAAGCACTATATAATCCGGTCCCCGGCTGGGTTTACACTCACTGAATCATAAGGCAGGGACTTTACGAAACTTATAACCAAAAGGGAGGGAAGGCGGGGACCGCGGAGCAAGGGGAAGGGGGGTGGGGGTTTCTGTAGTATCTTTAGAGTTTTAAAGAGTTAGTAAGAAAAGGTGTCTTGTTTCTCTACCCCCTAACTCGAGTTACTAAAGGTGCCCCCCCCCCGAAAAAAAAAAACTCAAAGTTGCTCCGTGGTCCCAGGAAAGGATGGAATAAAAGAGTGACATGTAAGATAATTTTAGAACAGTATGGTAGAAAAAACGCGTGACAATTTCATTAGGTTGCCTTATTAAGGGAAGGACAACCCTACATTTGTAACAACGGTTCTTACGGTTAAAATCATTACTTCCGTCATGCATTATCGTTGCCAGGAAACCAGAACTTGGTGGGTGTTTACGAGATGTGGAAAGACTTGCTGGATCACTATCGCGAAAACCTGTGTGTAGTGGACAGCGGTTGGCTTTGGAACTGATGAATTGTGTTCAATGCAAGAGTCTAGCAGCAAAGCATACAAACGAACGTTGTGAAGCAAATACAAGCCATGTCCTTGCGCTTTTGAGGGATACGCTCGGTTTTCATGAAAGTTAATTAATGTGTTGTTATCAAAACGTACCTTTTAGGTAATTGTATATATTGGCGGTATACTCGGTTCAGTTTTCGGCATTCACTGCAATGTTTGTAATTATAAATACAGTGTACTTACTCATTACAGTGCATACCGCTCAGTTTCTTTGCAACCAATTTTATAATCTTTAGTTATTAACTTAGCGCATATAGTCATAATTTCGGTAGAAAATTTATTTTGTTGGTAAGAAAAGAAATGATACAGTGCAAAATAATAACAACAAAATATCTTAGGAATTCAGTTAAATTCTGTTTGTCTCGTATTTGTCAGATGAAATTTTACCAGAATGGTTTTGTAAATAAAAGCTGCTAACGGTAGATTATTAAGTTAGAGATATTTGTTTTCGAGGCATAATTTTAACAGTTTTATAGCAAACTGAATGGGGGTACTTTGTTAAATGGGAAAAAAAAATTAAAAAAAGGTATGAAAATCATAGCAAATACTTAGCTTTTGCTTCAAAAATCAACTTTGGGGCCTTATTACATTGCGAAAATTGGCCTGAATTCCTCAAACTGGAAGTGAATTCTCACACGAGAAACGACCTTTTCCATAACAGAACCATATGGCTAAAAGGTTCATTCAGAACGGAACATTTCTGGACGACTGTTCCGAAGCGATTTTATTCATTGCCTGCGCCTGTTAGAAACTGTACTAAATATTCTAGGTTTATTTTTTTTATCGAGCACGTGCTTTTAGAAGATAAGATATGAATTGTGGACGGGATATATACTGTGTGTATTAGGGAGGGTATGGGGAGTTTAATAGGGTAGGGAAGGTTCTGAGTGTTTTTGAATATTGAAAACTTTTGCCTTTCAGCGCTAAATTTTATCTTGTATATCCAGATGTTCAGATAAGGTATTCAAACATGTAATAGTTTTAGAAGATATATATGTGGTAAATAATTTTGTGCATTTTGTATTTCCCCTCCGCGTTTAGTATTATTCTTTACAGGAGTCAACGTTCTTAAAACAGCTGTATACATATACAAAGGACAAAATGATTTGATGTCCGAAACGCCTGGGGCATAAACTGGCCGTGCTTTCCGGAAACAGCTTCCGAGTATCACTCCTCAATCTACGTCCTCCATAGAGACCTAATTTGAGAGAGAACGAGAGAGGTGGGCACACCGCATCATCTCACAATTGACTTCAGTGCTCTTCCACAGTCCACCCAACTGTCCACTGGTTGCCCCCGCTTGCTCCCCACCTCCCAAAGAAATATCGAACGGAACGTCTGTATAGTATCTAAATTGTTGGTTGTTTTTGTATCAATAAAACTAAAACTGTTAATTAAAATAGAATTCTTTTATTTTTGTTGTTGTGGCTTCCTGCCTGTTTAGATTGTCC